>RPOG01002371.1:0-96217 GCA_008086565.1 Thalassoma bifasciatum
AACTTTTGGCCATGAAACTTCATTTTTTTAAACTTTAACCTACTAGTCACATTTGGAGACACTTCCGATATCATCTTTTAGTGATAAATCAACTTTACACCCATTTCAGTGAAAAAAGTGTAGTTATGAACAATAACACTTACATCTAAAAGCTGGTAGATAACTTATAACATTGAAAACAACTTCCTGTACAAAGACTAAGTTTAGTTTTTATAATTATTAGGTCTTACTGATCCTTAATAGCAAGGAGAAATAAAAAATGCACAGCAGAAAAACGCGCAGGTCCTAAGAAGCTATGATGGTCACATTCTATAGTCTCTGTGTTTTTCCTTTAACCCTCGTATTGGCTTCAAATTTAACCTGCTCTGTCTCATCTGACTGTTTATTAAGTACGGGGTGTAAACTCTTCTCCAATGTTTTTTTTTTCTCCAACATATTCACATGTATTAAACAATCATTTTTGTAATATATGGTATAATAGACCTTATTTACACAAAAGTACAACTCTTATTTGAGTAGAAAAAAAGCGGAATTTTTTTCACAATGGTTATTATCAGAGGTACATAAATTGATGTAATATCACAGACAGGTATTTCTCAAAGTGTGGGCAAGATACTGTTTTAAATGATTTCAATTCTTTAGTGGCAGGAAGGTGTCATAAGTATTGGTAAAACACATGATTTAACAAAAATTTTCACAACTAATTTTACATGCAAATGGCATAGTGTGGAAACACTGATGTAATTTTCAAGCAATATTATGAAGGAAGACCAAAGTTACGACAAAGTAACTTTTAAAATCATGTCAAATTGACCCAAAGACAATAGGAGAGTTTAAGTCCCTGAGAGGACTTTGTCAGTGAACTTGTAATATTCTCGCTTTTACATGTTTGTCCATTCATAATCAACAAATTAAAACGAGATTATCAGCACCAGAGTTGTTCATTTCTAGCAGCTATCTCTCAGTATGTGCGGTTGATTCACTTAAGTCCACATGTGACATGTTTACCAAATATCCCTTTGGTGACATTTTGCCTATTTTGTTGTGAGAAGCAAGATCTGAGTTTTTCCTGCCAAAAAGGTTTTCTTGGATTTATTTTGTAGAAATGCTGGAATAATAGAAAAAAAATCTGAGCTGAGTCTGAGTCACCTGAGTTCAAGTCCAGGTTAAGTCCCCAGTACTCCAGTACTGAGTCCAAAAAAAGTCCCTGTTCGGGACTGAGGACACTCACCTGGTGGAACTGTAAGTATAGAACTTAACTTTTAGATTATTTAGATTGTTGATATGTGTAAACATGGACTGACTTTATTGGACAGAAAACACATTCAGTGAACCAACATTTGTGTCTATTGATCTGGATTTTACAGTCCGACAGTTCAGTTAAGAGTCCCTACTGCAAAATGGCTTGGCTTAATAGCAAAGACCAGTATAAAACTTACAATAAATGCTTCATTATGTTACGCTTTATTTAATTTACAAGAACATTATTTATGTGTAGATCACACCTGCAGTCAGAATTTATTCATGCTTTGTTACTGAACTTATTTGATTAAGGATGAAGGTTTGTGATGTTAGAAACAGATCACAACTTCACCAAACATCATGGAACTATTGTTTGAGTAACTTTTGAGGCTACAGCAGCATTGTCGACAGCAACAGTAACATTAGCATCACTATCTACTTATTTCTGTGGGGGCATCCTGGATGGATGTCTGTTAAAGTCAGAAGTTTCTGTTTTACCTTTTTTATTTTTTTCATATAAAGTGAACATGCTGCTCTGCATTTGCGAGTATTAGCAGTCATTTTTTTATTATCTAGCAACCCACCTCTGCTGGACAAGACAGCAAGTGAACACAGATGAAGGTAAACAAACAGGTGTGCCAGCCATAGCCTGAAAACTGATCTACTCACAGGACCTCTGACTCAAAACGGATAAAGCATTTGTTGATTAATAAGTCTGAGTCCCACCTCTTTACCTCATCTTAGGTTGAGTCAAACTCTTCCGGTGTTGCCCCTGAATTGATTGGTTTCAAACTCAGCATCAGGAAGAAATTAATGATGACTCGGACACATTGTTTATTTGTCATACAGTCTTTGGTTTGTCTGTGATTTTCAGTTTGTGTTTACACTGTACACAAGGCATCAGCTTCTCAAAGTTTGTTGACCATCAGTTAAGCTCAATTTTTTTAAGTGATCTTCTTCACGACACAATATCATCAGTCACATCTATCTCATCTTTGTGTTGCAGCTTTTGTCACAAACATTGATTTATCATTGACATCCTGTTTAAACCACTGGGTTTACTCGGTGTGGACAAACGGCTGCACGTCACCCACACATTCAGCTGTGCAGCTGTGGGTGCATCCACTCAACCACACGACTTCATTACAATGCAACACACCCAGCTCAGTGCACTCACAAACAGTCTCATGCCCTTAAAAGGCGTTTTTAATTGTCTGCTGCTTCTGCAGAGGGAACTGTCGTCTCTTCTGCTGCTCCTGTGCAGACTCTGCTGGAGAAACATGGTGTTACAGTTATTCACTATAAATTATTAAGTGCTTTGCAGTGTTCAAATTAAATTGTTTATGCACCTTTTGTATCTGGTTAAAAAAGTTATAAAGAAAAAACACATTACTCTTGCTGTGATCTCTGTCCCTACAGTCCAAGCAGTTAATCATCTAGAATTCAGAAGAAAAATAATAACAATTGGAATATGAAGGCACATAGAAGGAATCTTAAACTGTTAAAATTGCAAAATTTCCTGTTTCAGCATATTTTTTATTGTTCAATTTAAAACACTGCTTCAATTTTTTTTTTTTTTGCAATCTTGGGTTGGAAAATAAAATTGAAACGAAATGTATCACTAAATGTCATATTAAATGAACTTGTTGGACCCTCACACAGCCATACAGGACAGTGACAGGGCCTGACAGTTATCCAATACTCAGGATATATTAATGCTAGCAGAAACAGTTAGTGATTATGTTTATCTGGTCTTAGACTACATATATTTACTTTTTTCAACTTTTTGTAGGCAATCGCTTCTGGTTTTTAATTCTAAGTATTATGATATTCTTTTTTTTTTTATTAGAAAAAAAGAAAAAATGTTATTCATGTTGTCTGCTTTCTGTTGTGTTTTGTATAAAACTATGTCGCTTTTGGCTTTTTTCTTCAGCTTTTTGTGTTTTTCCAATGCACATCAAAGAAATAAACACATTTATTCCATAAACATCTGTGATCGTAACAATTTCTGAGAGAAAAATCCCAGGGGTGCCAATACTTTCGTCCATGACTGTACATACCTTGTCACAATACAGATTTAAAATAGGATTATCAGTGCCACAGAGCCCCTCTCAGAGGATGTTTCTGAGTCACTGAGTCACTGAGTTTGGTCTACATGTTGTAGACTCCTAAAATTCTGAAGTTGTAAAAGCTGGAGTCTGTGTCAAAAGATGTTGCTTAAGTCAAAGTTGAGTTTTTAATAGATATTTTATCAATATACAGAGGTACACATGCAAACATCTTAGGTCATTAAAGCTGTTTGGAAGTATGAGGCTGAATTTTCTTAAATATATATGTGTGTGTGCAATGATCTTTTACCTGTTGTTTTGCTTGTTTTTGTTTTTTCGTTTTGAATTAATGATAAAACCTTTTTCATAAAATACTTGTGTCCTGCAGCTTGTGTCAAAACTGAGTGTGGCACTGCCCAATCAAAAATATTTTTCACCAGCCAGCACTGTTTGAATCATTGACCTCAAAGTGTATATCATTTGCATTCATAAAATGAAAAAAATAAGTTATTCTCAGTTTCATCCAAAGGTTATAACTGCACTGCAAGAAATTAAGAATAGGTTTGATACTTTGGGATATAAAAATATAATCTGAAGTAATCACCCAACACGGTTTTATTTGTTTAAAATCAGTATTTGTTTTTTAGTTTAGTACCAATATCATATCAATTTTCAAAAGTGTGGTTTGCATTGTTTAAATTGTTAATAATACAGAACAGAACTGAGGGTCATCAAATATACTGTACCTGAGCTATTATGACAAAAAGTCCCGCCTCTCGCCATTGGAGACCAATCACAATCCAGTATATGAAATTCGCCGTCGGACAATTGGCCAGTGTAAACGTCATAGTTAACACCCGGAAGTTTACGTTTCTGCAGGATGGAAACGTTAGCTGCTACATTTTAAAAGGTTAGCGGATCACATACACAGAATTAATAAACAAATATTTCACTAAAAAAAAATCAGAATAATAGATTTAGTCATGCATGTCTCTTGGTAATTTATGTGTGCCGTATTATCTGTGGTTGCTTTTCTGTGTTTCATTGATTGTCACCGTGTTAACTGTACTCTGGTATTTATCTGACCTTTTCTTTGAGTAGAGCTTTAAAGTTTACAATGACTGTAAAAAGTGGACCGATAGAAATTAAGTTTACATGGCCAGTTTTGATTCTGTAAATCTGCATAAACCTTCATTGTTTTGGTTGTGCCCCAGTCCTTCTAATAGGCTGAAAGTAGCTGCCCATACTATCTATATTCAGCAGCATGATTCAATAATAATATGATTTAAAAATATCTATGTTTTGTGAATCATTGACAACCTTTCTCATCTGTGTCACAGTTCATCTCAGACTGTGATCAATTATAATGGTTTACACATGTTTTATATGAGTGTATATAATTTTAACCCATACCCACATAAACACCTAATGTTATAGGCTATGGAAGCCCCAATGTGTTTCATGAACTTACACCAGGTTCGTATCGCCTGTGTCCCTGGAGTAAGAAAAGATATGATCAATTCAGGTTAGGCCCATCAATGGATATGGGTGTAACTCACTTTATTATTGTGGACAATAGGAGCATGGCATGTGGTGTTCTGACTTATGATGTGACCAGCCTTTTCTTTTGGTTTGTTTTCTAGATTGCCAGAACATACCACTAAAATAATACCACAAAAACAAATAGACTGGTTTTTAAGAAAAAATAGACACAGATCTCAAACAAACTACTAAAACTAACTCATCATCAACAGAAAAAGGGAATCAACCATTCAGGTGCATGTTCACCTCAGGCTCCTAATAAAGTAAACTGAATAAAAGATTGGGCTGATTTAAATGATACAGATACTAGACCGGTTAGGAAATGTGAGGTCAAAGATCTCACTCCGATTCTGCTTCAGTACATGTTAAGTCATCCTCTCCTTCTATCTTTATCTTGATGTTCTAACTCACTGTGTGCTTTTCCTGTGTTATCCTGCAGTGCACCATGGGTAACACAGAAAGTGCAGTGGTGCAGAAGCGGCTGGCCCGCTTCCGCCCTGATGAACGTCCTGTGATTGAGGGGGTCTTTGACAAGCTCCAGGGTGGTGCAGGACGTGCAGCAGGATCCTCAGGGAAGACGCCTGCAGGGAAGGTTCTGACTCTGGAGATGCTGCAGGTGGGAGTGTGTGTGTGGTTCTGCCAAGTTTGTAGAGGTGTGTCACCCAAACAGCTCCAGGGCAAAGTAATGACACCAAAATATTTTAACTACTTGCCTGACAATAGAATGTGGCCAAAAGTAGTTTCAAAGTTGTCTGTCTTGGTCTGTGTCTGTGAGCTCTTTGACACCATAACACCCTCTCACAGGGTGTGTTTATGTGCCAAAAAAAAAATGGACTTCCCAAAATTGTAGCTGTGAAAGTGTGACTTTCTTAAACACTTGCTTAGATTACAGCTTTTCTTCCCCAAAGCATTTTTTAATCTTTCTCCTTCAGTATTTTAGCCGCATTTAATGATTTCAGTGTCAGAAGATTGACATAACTGTTCTGAAAACTCTTTGAAAATAGTTAACAAGATATCTGTCTTCCCTCTTTTTCATCTTCTCTACAAAAAGCAGCAACCAAAGCCCTGCAAATATTAACTTGAACAGATTGCTCAGTGTGGGGACAGTCATTCACACCATTAGGACATGATTTTATTTCCTTATTCACATGATCCCTGGCAGCGACGGTCATTTTTAAATTCAGTCAGTATTTGTTCTTGTAAAGGTAGGGTTTGCAGGATATTCCTGAAAAATAAAATGTCAACTCTTACAGGAATAAACCTGCTCAGTCGTTATCTGTGGGCCTCTACACGTGTTTCAGTGTCCCAACCTGCTTCACTGCATGTTGTGTTGTTTTGATTGAATCCGCATGTTTCTGGGCAGAGAGTAGGAGCGGTGACCCCAGCCAATCACAGCGCACCCAGAGAGCAAGTGACTTTGTGTGTTGATGATAGCGAGTGGGAGAAACTATCCCAAGCAGCAATGATAGAGGCCGTAACACTGAGAAAGAATGATACAATATTTGCAGGATACCTCATTTGCCTGCATGAAGTCAGGTGTATGACTCTCGAGTCTCTTCGACACAGAAACACGATGCTTCAGGTGGTTGTTGGCAGCTGAGTGTGCTCACACAGCCATTGCTGTTAGCTACGATCAGAGGCAGTGGGCATGCACTGATGCTGTCACTGAGCCAAGTTTGGATGTTGTGTTTACAAATAGCATTGAAAATTCCTGCAGACCCTACCTTTAAACTGCTCACATCACATCACATTACATTGTTGAAGTACTTTATAGACTTCACATCCTATAAATTGCATCTTGTGTTTTTCAGGTTCATACCTGCAGACTCATAAATTTGTTTTTTTAAGATAATTTTAGAATATTCTTACAGTATTTTTTTTCCATTCAGTGTTAGAATGTGTGATTGTGTGGTGATGAACTCTTCATTTTCTCTCCCTCAGTCCTCTATGGGCAGCCTGGCTCCAGACTCCCTGGTGAGGAGGGTTCACAGGTGTCTGTGCAGTATTAACCCTGAAAGCGCAGCCCCCACAGCCTCTGCAAAGCCTGCCCCCCCTGCTGCCTCTGGAGCTGGTCGAGAACAGCTGGTTATTTTTCTGGCTGACACTCTGAGAGGCACCGCGGAGGAAAGAGCTCCTCTTGTCATGGCCATGTCTCAGCAGGCAGCAGGTGTAATGACTGTCACATGTGAGCAGGTAGCAGAGGTGAGAACATGGGACGTGAAAGGAAATAATGCATCAAACTGGAGGCAGTTTTCCAGGTATCTCATCCTTCCCTCTTACATTGCTCTCTTTGATGTTCTGCTTTCCCCTCTCTTTGTTTGTAGTTCCTGCAGGACCTGATTTCTGCTGCAGTTCAGATTCTGGTCCACAGGGGGCGTCTGCAGGGCTGGCAGCCTGAGAGGATGGGTGACTGCTCTCTGGGAGTCAAGCTCCTGGCTGAGCAGCTGTGTTCTGAGCTGAAACCCTCAGGTGAACAGGTGGTTTGAAGCATTTAAGAACACATTTGTCATGTTGTATTTCTCTACCTCTCACCCTGTCTCCTCCTCAGATCAGGGGGCTTGTGATGTTTCCTGCCTGGAGGATTGGATCTTCAGAGTATCTCAGGTGTCGTTGTACCTGGAGATGCTGGTAGCTGAGGGTCTAAATGTGTCCCTGAGTGGCAGGCCAGCCCCCACCCTCCTACCCCCCTGCAGAGAGACACCCTGGAAAGACCTGAGGTGTCTGCTGGACCTTCCCACCCTCATGTTTCTGGCACCACAGGTCAGAATAGAAACGACTACAACAACACATAAATTAACCTTCTTTAGGTTTGATCAGAGTCTGAGAAGCTGGATCTGAGCCTGAACTACAACCTGAGGTAAAAAAGTCTGTAGTAAATGAACATCAATGCTTGTGCACACACTTTCTCTGTCATTATCACCAGTTGCCAGACAGCTACAGCGCCCCCTGGAGGCTGGTGTTTTCCACACGGCTGCATGGAGAGAGCTTCACCAGGATGGTGTCTGGTCTGATGAAGCGGGGGCCCACACTGCTGCTGCTCAAGGACACAAAGGGACACATCTTTGGGGGCTTCGCCTCACACGCCTGGGAGGTCAAACCTCAGTTCCAGGGTGAGAAAAGATCCTTTTTATTTCGGGTTAACCACATTTAGACTTTACATGTAACCTGATCTTTGACCAAGGCCGACATCGAAAACAGGTCACCTGTGTTTCAGCCACAAAACACTGAATGTGTCACAACTGAGTGTTTTGTGATGGACATAAGAGAAAGTTGGTTTATAATCATGTGGTGAACTGTACTTTCCTTTTATTCAGGGTCAGATCAGGTTTGATGCGATAAAATCAACACTGAGAGGAAGTTATACCACTTGTTTGAATATTGTGAGTTATTAATTGACTTTTCTGTAACATCTGTGTAATTTGTATGTGATTTGTGTGTGTAGGTGACTCCAGATGCTTCCTGTTCACGGTGTTTCCTACACTGAGAGTTTATACAGCAACAGGATACAACCAACACTTCATGTACCTCAACCAGAACCAGCAAACCATGCCCAATGGACTGGTGAGCCTGAGCTCATTAAACACTGAAGGAACATCATAGAAAGTGCAAAATTTCATTCCTCTTACTTAGTCAGTCATTTGAGTGCAAACTAATGAAACGCTATGTTGGGATCCTAAGAAAAACAGAGAACGTGTTTTTAACCATGATCTGTGAGGGCTCCCATAAATGACACCTTTTGATTATGATAGATGATAACGTTTCTCATAACTATATGAAATAGTTAAAGCAGCAGCTTTAAAGGCAGTTTGGGAAAATGAGGCTGAACAATACTTCTGACATTGCCCCTCTCTTTGAAGGCTAACATGAAATTGTTAAGAAAACTACAATGTTGCCATGTTAATATCATATTCCACACCTTGGTAGTGACCCTAGAGATGTATGTATTTAAGATTTGAGGTGAAAGTTCAAAAAGGAATTCTTCAATCAGGTTTATTATTAATTACTTACATGTCCTTGTGTCGTTTGAGTCATGTTTATTTTATATATTGCATTCAGGGCATGGGCGGTCAGCATGGGTACTTTGGTTTGTGGTTGGACTGTGATTTTGGTCGTGGTCACAGCCGTGCACGACCAAAGTGCACCACCTACGGCAGCCCTCAGCTCTCTGCAGAAGAAGACTTCACGCTGGACTCCATGGAGGTTTGGGCGGTTGGAAAACCTCCAGAACCAGAAGAGGTGAACAGAGAAATTTCTCTAATAATACTTTTGGGTCCACTGTTGACATTTTGTTTTTCTGTGAGCATCATGAAGACAGAGATGAAATATAAGGGAAATTGTGCACATCAAGGATGAATTCTTCCGTCTGTAAAACTCACAGAAGAGCTCACAGAGGTATCACCTCTGTCTTGTGACTTCAGTCCACAACAGCTGTCATGTTTCACATTTTGTGAGTTAAATATCTGAGCATCTCCAGTAAAGATGCCCAAATAAGGGAAAAACTCTTTGCTTAGTCTGTCTTCAACCAGCCTTTAGTGTGATGTGATCAGGTTTTTAAAAGAAGACCTTCCTGTGAAGATGACATCTCTTCAACACCTAAAGAAGTCACCTTCAATAGTGACTCACTCACTCCTGCTGTTAGACCTGTTAGGATGTGGTTTTCAAAGTCAAACTGACCTCACATCCCTCTCAGTCTGATAAGTGTGATACCACAGAAAGAATTCTATCACCTTTTGTAGGATCGCATTATTTTTCAAACACTCTGTCCGCTATGCGGTGTGCTTATCTGTGTGTATGCATTTGTGTGGGTGTGTGTACGTGCATCGGGGCAGAACTCTGATGTGCGTAATTCAGAGAGTACAGGAGAATGATGAATGCATGACCATATAGAGACAGAGATGATATCCTGTCATGTGAATAAGGTAGATAACATAAAACTATTAAGTCTGTTTATTAAAGGAACAAGGTAAAGACCTGATATATGAGAGAGGTAACTAAATTACTCATTACTCTGGTGCAATATAGAAAAAAATATCTTGAACTTAAGTAATTCAACGATAGGGGAAACACTGCTTCCCTCTGGATAATAAATGGCATAATAATTTCTTTTGGTGTTTCGGTTTTCAGCCTTTGCTCATTTTCAGGTTTCAGTTTTGGCCAAGCATTTAGTTCATGTTCACGTTACACTGTAGAAAACTGACCACTGTAAATAACTATGTCAGCTAGTCATATGAAATGTTGATTAAACTGTGTGTCAGTAATATTTAACTCTTTCCTCTCACTGTTTCAGGGGGAGGAGGCTGATGGGAAGAGGAGCATCCTGGATGCAGATCCTGAAGTCCAAGCTATGATGGAAATGACAGGAAAGACTCTGCACAGTCAGGGCCTGAGGGAACCTGAGGACGACCAGTAGGAGTGACCCACACACCTGAAGACAGACTTAAACAAACTGACTGTACTGAAGCTCGGCCTGGTTCAGAGAAGATCTGGATCAGACAAAGCTGGATCCTCTTTACATCTGACAGAAAAACACATCTTTAGTCTTTAGTGATGAGACTTTCTCTGGTGTTTACACCAATCAGCTGCTGGTTTAGTGAGACACTATCAATCATGGGCACAGATTTTTATCATTTCATGCTTTGTATAGGAAAATTAACACAAGTTCAAGTTTGGGAAATATCACCAGGAATAATCATTTTCCCAGCAGCAGCTCTGCTTTATGGGTGTGCAGTGTTTCATCCAGAGACCATGGAGACAAACTCAATTCATCAACCTGTGACTGAAATCTTCTGTTGTGGGTCTCCACTCAAAGATTAACATGTCCTCACTGAGTACTCTTATATATTAAAAAATATTTATTTTGAGTCGCAATTCAGTAAAAATGTTTCTTCTTATACAACTTTTATGTCCGAGTGATGTGTGATTGAATATGTGGTGATGAAAACTCACTAGTTATTTTTATTGGTGCAGTGTCAAAGCTTCAGTGCGTTGTTTGAGTCACTCCAGTCTGATCTGAACATGTTACTCACTGTCACTTCATCTGTTTACTTGTAAATGTGACTAATGACAGTTTCCTTCATAGAAGGTTTGACTGAGAAGCTGATTGATGATTCCGAAATTCAACAGCACAACATAAAGACTGTAAATTCAAGTGTGTATCTCAGATATACTGGTGTTAAGATGCTTCAGGAAAATAAAAGAGAAAACCGTTTACATGCTCCTGTGTCAGGTCTCTATTATGAATCCATCCATCCATTTTCTTAACCGTCTATCCTGATAATCAGGGTCGCGGGTGGCTGGAGCCTATCCCAGCTGTCATTGGGCGAGAGGCGGGGAACACCCTGGGTTGGTCGCCAGTCAATCGCAGGGCTGACATATAGACAAACAACCATTCACGCACACACTCACACCTACGGTCAATTTAGAGTGATCAATTGACTTAACGTGGGCATGTTTTTGGACTGTGGGAGAAGCCGGAGTACCCGGAGAGAACCCACGCATGCACGGGGAGAACATGCAAACTCCACACAGAAAGGCCAACCATGCCCAAACAGGGACTATTATGAATCTAACAGAGTTAATTCAGGTTTAATATGTTTGAGACAAAGCTTCCTGCATAAGAAGTTAAACCATGAATCAGATGTTTATTTTGAATTGAACTGCATAGGTGCTAGATTTTCAAACTGCTGTCCACACAAAAACCATTTTTCTCTTCCATTTCTCTGCATCAGCACTTTAAAAAACTGTGATTTCAGCAAATGTTTATGCCTTATTTTGAGTAAAATATGAGCCACGAGAAGAAAAGATAAACAGGATTGAAGGAAGGATGAAAAATGTAAGAATGAAAGGGGGAGGAGAGGGTTTGGTTTGAATTTATAAGAGTCCCAAAGAGGCACAGTTATGTCCTGCTCCTGAAACTTTCCTGTACAGAAGGACTCTATCGCAGATGTGTTTCCAAAAAAGCCAGAATCTTCCTCCAGGAATCCTCCTGAGCAGCAGCATGTGGAGCGCAGTGACCTCCAAACTTAACATACACTGCCAGAGAAAAAAAAACAAACAAAAAAAACACGTTTTCATTTTAACAAAAACTGCACATCCTTCATTTTGTCAACCAATAATGTCAAATTGACATGAATGGAGGTTGGACTCACGTTTTGTTGGTTTGACCCTGAACAGTGGCCGTCGGGCATTGGGTGCATAAGGTGGTTCGATCAGGTGACCAGCACCAGGATATGATAGACGGGTGAACAGATGGGATTTACCTGCTGCGTTCACGGTCTCTTGTATCTGATGAAGGATAAATCAATGCTTTACCAAACACAAACCAAAAAGCATAAACAATAACATGAGTGGATCAAAATCCAGTACAAGAATTCTAACCTGCAGAATCAAATAAAAGTACACACTATGAAAAGTTCACATGGACACTGTGAAGAGTATTAAGTACTAATTAAAGGTAGACTATGCAGAATTTTCATAAAAAATAAAGATTTAGTTTTTATGGGAATGATCCTGTTCAATCATCATCTCTGGGCCTTGAAAAGTTGGACATGGAGACTGTGAAGAGTATTCAATACTACTTAAAGTCTCAGATCTGGTTGGTGTGAAGTGCTATGACACATTTGAGCAGAATCTGTAGTGTTTCCCATGAGCACCATCACCCACCATCATCAAGTAATGACTCATACCAAGGTGTGTGTTTGTTTTAGAGAACAGATCTGTCACAGAAATCCTGTGAAAAATAATGCGACCTACCGAGTCTGCAATCTCTTTGCTTGGAGCACTTTGGTCATCTTGACCCATAATGTACATCATTGGACACTCCACAGCTTCAACCTGTAATAGACAAAATGCAAACATTCTCCCCCTGACATGAAACACACAGTTGTTGATGGATTTGACAGTATTTAATGTGTGTGTATATGTACATGTTCAGTGTGCTGTGGTGCCTAAAAGTTCAAAGAGGTGGTTAGGGATTTTACATCACCTTCACTGTGCCCTCAGGACTCATATTGGCAGGTGCAAAGAGTTTTTTGAAAGTAATCTGGTCTTGAGTATCATACGTCCAGTACTGCACCTCGCTAAAAGACAAATTGATGGTAAAGATTAAAACTTGCATTGCTTTTTATCAGTATTTGGCAAAGTTAATGTACAATGAATACTGATTGTAACCAATGCTCATTGGTATGTTTCATCTTTTAATACCACTTACCTGTTGACCTCTTCTCCATCTTCATGTGGAAACTTAAAGGAGCTTCCAACTGGACTGTTAATAAAAATCAAACAAGAAGGCTAAAAAGGAGAAAGGTCAGTGCAATTTTAAACTACATGTGCGTCATTAGCAACTTCCTTTAGCAAGGCACACTGGTTTAATATATTCAATTTATATCATTTCAACAAGACGCCTCTCTTCAATCACTATCAAGATAATAAATGATGACCACAGAGGTCTCACTGTCGTACTTGGAGAGCCGGTTGAGTTGCGATCCGCAGAGCGACGAGACCTCCAAAGCTGAGCCCAATGATCCCAACTCTGTCAGCACAGACCTGATGATGATCTCGAAGCAGCTGGAAGGCAGCCTGTTTGTACACATTCATCATATTAGAATTACCAAAACAATACATCAGATATAAACTTTGTTTAAAGGGATGGTCTCGTATTTTTAGAGTGAGGTTATTATAGATGCAGGTCGGCTCAGTCCCATTAATGAGGGATTGGGAAAACAACACAGCAAACAAGGCTATAGCTGTCTGTTGATGGGCTCATCTGTGAGAGTGGTTACCAAATTGGGGATCTGAATCACCTTGGGAGGTAGCTAAATGCCTTTTAAAATTAAGAATTTCAATAGCATATTTCATCCAATATTGCAAAAATGCAAACAAATAAAAGTGTTCATTCAAATCATTCAAATGTAAAACATTGGAGCCAGTGGCCCCCCAGAGTGTGAGGACCAGGACGGAGTCAGTGGCTGCAGATTGATTAATGAAACAGCTAAATGTGCACAAAGGTAGTCACAGTTTTAAGTGCTGGTCTCTGGTCACATTAATTTGGGGGTCATTGAAAAGTTTAGAAACAACTCATCTATACTGCAGAAAAACATTTTTTCACTAGTCTCTGGGGCCGTTTACAAGAAAACATTTTTTAGGTTGAAACGCAAAAGTATCGCTGTGTTTCAGCCTCTTGATTACAGGACTTGAAACGCAAACCTTTGAAAACAGCCTTCAGAGTGAAATTTTCTGAAACACCATTGCTGTGTAAACAGCAAGCTGGTATTATCAACAGGGGTACCCCAGGGGTCAGTGCTTGGTCCCCTACACTTCTCTTCCCTGGCTTCCAGTGACAAGAACAGCTACAGCCGACCTGGAACCCCTCATCCAGGTCTACTCTCCTTCTCGCCGCTGCATAGGAGAGAGTTAGGGGATAGATCGTGGCTGCAGCCTGTCACTTCTTGTAAGGAAACACTGAGCTGACGTCATAAACGGCATCACCATTTCTGCGTCAGCCTTGAAAGTTTCTTTCGCCTGTAACAGTCTCAAACTGGGGTACAAAAATCAATATAGATAAAGTTTCAAACACATCAGTGAAACAGGAAATTTTGATCAGTGCAAAAGATCACTGGAAATTTAGGCTATGGTGAAATTAGTGTTTGGGTCAGAGATCTAGAAATTAGATTCATTATGTGGTAGTTTTCATTCCATCTGAAACAGTTGATAACTTAGCTGCTGTGTTTTTCGTCTGCTTTGTAATAAAAGGGATGGACTGACCAGGATTTACAACAGACTTAACACTAACTTCCTCATGTAATCTTGTTAACAAGAACAAATAAACTCGTCCCTTTGAGCAGGAACTATGAACAATTCAAGTATGACAAGAAGAAAGCAGCGTCTCTGCTGACCTTAAAATAAGAATCACCAACATTCACTCTGTGTTTTGGACCTGGTAGTTCTTCATGCCCTATGTAGGCGAGGGACAGGCTGGCATAGCCCCTGGATGCGAATAAGGCTGAACGATACTCCACCAGTCCTCCACCCAGTCCCCACATGTCCATGATGGCAGGAAAGGGTCCTGGGCCTGTGGACCAACAACAGGTGCTGTTCAGAAAACACTCTCTTCACTCAGCAGTGCAATGACTCATCACATCTTGTGCTCACCTGGTGGTAAAAACAATGTTGCAACAACCCCATCCTGCCGAACCTCTAGTCTCTGTACGCCTGGTGCCATGTACCAGCGCTCAGCAGTGACCGTGGCCAGCTCGTTGCTCTGACCCTTGCTGGGTGAAACGTGGCCCTCCAGTAATGACACGTGCACCATGTACGGAGTCTCCACATTTATTTTCCTCAGCCTTGGGAAGATTAGCAGATTTCAGTTAACAAACAACTAGTAACCTTCAAACTTTGCCCTCACAAACATAGGGTCTCTGAGACGAACTACCTTAACCCGTCTCTCTCTCCAGGAGCTGGCTGCAGACTCCAAAACAGCCCCATTGGCTCACAGCCCAAATATGAACCCCCGACTGACTGATCTCTGGTCACTGTTCAGACACAGACCACTCAGTTAGGGGACAAAGTTACAAGACTATACATAAAAACAAGAAACACATTGAACAGAAACAGGATGTTGGTGCAAAAATTTGCAGTGAAACTTACTGTTGATGGTGCCATCCGCCTTTGCAACATAATGGGCAAATGATTGCCAGAGGTTGCCATCCTCACAGACCATTTTTGCACACACAGTGACAGGAAGGTTTGGTGATAGAAAACATCCTCTGATGTTGATCTGCTCATCTATAAGTGCACGTGTAGGTGAGGCTGTCAGCAGGGGGGCTGGTCTACTACTGCTCATCCACTGTGCTCCACCTAAAAGTTAAAAACATGGAGTAAACTTTGAAGCATAACAAATGAAAAATAATGATAAGTTAAAGATTTTATTTAACACACATTCACCAAGGGAAGGACACGCAAACAGAAGAAAATGCTTAGTTATTCACAGTCAAACAGCCATGTCTATTGGGCACAACTTCATATTCACTGTCTATCTCAAAGGCCTCACATTTTCTGATTCCTACTGTAGTTAAATAGATAGCACCATTTTGTCTCTGTGTAGCTAATGAGACAGTTAAATAATCCCAGGAACATCTGCATGCTGAGATGTGCTTCTATGATCACTTCAGTGTTACTTTGGATTATTGAGTTTAGATCATTGCTGTAATCACATAGTTGTCCGTACGGTTGCCCCCGCTGCTCTGGTGACGTTTCAGTGGTTACCCTGGCGACCAACAAGGAGCTTGAAAAAAAGGTGAAAACTTTTGGTATCATGAAGACAGCAAGGAAAAATGATTCAGGCAGGAAGTGATGACAAAGTATTCTTTTGAGTCCCTGTTATAGTCCCATTCAACAAGAGCCGGTCAGTGGATACAATTGCTCAACTCATGCCATAAACACAGTCAAAGATATTTAATATCTTACCCACGGCACACTGCAACCATGCCAGGTTACTGCTCCTGCTGACAGATGAAACCATCTTCATCAGTACGAGGCGCCTCATTGTTGTCGCTGTTACAGGTGCTAGAAACATTCTGACGTTTTTCCAGACCTCAAGAAATAAGTGAGTAATTATCAGACCTTAAAAGACATCGAATGAAATCTACGCAGCTGCTTCAGAAGTGTCAGCCTCGAAACCTGGAGATCCTGAATTTTAAAGTAATGTATTACATCATTGTCTGACATTCAAATTCAGTTATTTGTAATTACCCATACGCCTACATCACACCCCTTGGTAATAAACATACCAATCAGCTGTCTAAACCTGTCATGCTGGTACATGAAGCTGGTTCACACTCAGCTCACACACATATACTTATTGCTTAGCTGTTCTTTACTACTTGCAAGTCTTTCCAGGAGTCATACTTGGGCTGATCCCCTGTTACAGACCCTACCTGCTTCGTACTGAACAGCCTCATCTCGACAAAACTTTTGCCTTTTCTCGACTGTCACAAGTTTCACCTCTGTCTTTAGTGGCAGCCACACATGGGCTGGTCATGGACTCACAGCTCATCAAAGGACTGTCTAAAGAGGGTGGAAGACACTTGTTGGAGTATAATAACCATTGGAAGGTAGTTCTACAACCAAAGGATCTATGAAAGAGAGAAGTACAAGACTCAGATGCTTGTTGGAGTATCGTGGGCTGAATGAGATAATGTTTAAGAATCGTTACCCCCTCCCACTCATCTCTTCAGCCTTTGAATTGCTGCAGGGGACCACGATTTTTGCCAAACTCAATCTCCAGAATACTTCCCACCTGGTCTGCATTCGTGAAGGGGAGAAGTGGAAGATAGCATTAACTGGTCCCACTGGATATTATGAGTGTCGTGTAATGCCTTTTGGACTCTGCTGTTTTCCTTAACATTCCTCCATAACATTGCTCAATGGGTTTGTCTTTATGTATCTGAGTGACATCCATAGTTTTTATTAGTCTCTAGGGACTTATATTAAACTCATAGACTTATATTAGTCTAAACTGATAAATTATCCTTTACTGTATAACTCAATGTAAAGACAAGTTATTGTAATTTCATCATTATGTCATAAAACAAGTTGTCTAAAATCATAATAATTACTATACTACAGCAATATATTCAAATGTCAGAGCAGCAATAAGCTTCTTTTTTGTTGAACTTAAGTTTGAGTTGAAATTTCACAAATACATCAAAAACAATATGAAATGAGATAAAATTCCTCAAAATTAACAGAAAACTTATCTGCAAACATGGCTTTGATCACATAAGTTCTGAAATTAGCCTGATTAATGTGTCTAAGTTGAAATTACTTTAATTTTGTATCCTTATAAAGCAGAGGACTTTTTGCAATGAAACACAGCCCCCACCCCACCCAACCTCCCCAATCATGATTCTGTAGAATGATCCATAAACCTGTCTGGAGCATAGACAGATCAGGACTAATATGTCGGACACAATCAGCGATGCACGTGTTCAGCAAGTCAGCAGCAGAGACTCACTGGTGGAGGGTTTTAACGCCACTACCACTACCTGCTGATCGGTTTGAGATGGACAAAATATGGTGAACCCTCCGCGGGGGCACACAAACAGAGGAGTAGTGGGTAGGGTGAGTGTGTAGTGGGCGGTTTGAAAAAGGGCCACAGCCTCTGGGTGCCCGTCAGTCACGTGATCTGAGCTGTGGCTAATATTGGGCCTAATATCTCCCAAACCAGGTCAGGCCCATAGACTGTATAATGAGTGGACGTAACGACGTTCGGCTCAAACTGAAGCTTCCAGCAGATGCCCTGCCCCCTGGTGTCTGGCTGCAGTATAGGTCATAAGCCCCGCCTCCCCATGTATTCCAGATATGAGCCGGGAAAACTTTAAAAAATAACAATACCTCGTAGAAACGTTTCTTTCATCTTTACACTAAGGTAGTATGACGATGTCATCTGGCTGCATGGTGTTCAGGTGGTTTTTTTTCTGAGAAGTTAGTTTCTCATTAGTTATTGGACGTTAAAAACCGCGAAATAAGTTTTGTTTTACGATAGTTGACAGCTGCCGTTCGTGAGTAGTTTTTACCGGGGATATAAGAAACTTCGGGAAAAAGAGCCAAAAGGAGACTAAACCTTCTGAAGAGGAGGAAATAAATATTTTTATTTCTCTTTTTTCCTCTGCTCCAGCGGAAATTCTCTACTGCGCAGACTCTGGCTGCACAATGGCGGCTAGAGAAACAGGGTTTTTTGGCTTCAAAAACGTAGAACGGTGACAGGCGGAAGCATGCTGTCCATTCTATATACAGTCAATGGTCAGGCCAGGTTAGAAAAAAAGTCACCCCCCTCACAGTGTGTGCTGTTAGAGAAATTGGCTTTGTGTGTACGTGACTTCTGGTACTTCCAGAGTCAGCCTCAAGTGGTCACTCGAGGATCAGCAGCTTTTTAGTTTTCAGCATTGGCTCATTTATTTCAGACTGGAGGTTGTGGCTTGCACAGAATCCAAGTAAAGAGCGTCTTTATCACACACAAAACTTGAAACAACCTCACCCACTCATACCCGACTCACCTTCTCAAACTCTACCCCCCTTTCTCGTCATCTCCCATCATCATTTGAGCCACAGCTTTGGCCATCACTGTTAAAGCTCTCTGAACTTTCTCCCTCTAAAAGTCTACAGCTCAAAATTGATCTTTACAAAAAAAGCATTTAACACCTCCACTCTCTCCTTAACTTGTCTTGCACAAACACAAGCTCTATACATCAATTTGTGTTTGTATTATTACTGTTATTATTATTTTTGCAACAACAAGAAATGTCACAGTCAGATATGAGCTGCACTGGAGTAAATTTCATCAAAGAAAATTAAACTGGTTTAATTAAAATATTTCCTCTAAATTAATGGGAATGACATGAAGCTTAGCATTGAACCTGTTTTTATTCATTTCAGAAACATTTTCTGTTTTATAATTATTTCTGTTTTGTTTTATAATTTTTTTTGAATGGTGTGAATTTCTGAATAGCTCCCAGCTCAACTTTCACCGCTCAGTAAACTCGAAAAGTCGCGGGCTGCTCTGCTCCTGTCCCTTCTGTGGTTTGACTAACAGGATGGACGACAATTCTTAGTTAATACTGGTCGTGCAATTCTGCCTGAGGGCTGCTGTCAGCACTAGGCTCACTCTAAAAGGTCCTTATGTACAGGACAGACCTGAGAAATGGTATGGTTTTTCTGTTTTGTTTTTTTTGTAACAACGAAAGAGATTAATCTACTAAGACCTAATAATGTCTGACTTTGATCTGCTTAAATCCATCTGTTCTACATGAATACTGCAGCCCTGTTTATATTTTCGAAATATTTGAAACTGCAGATAAATTAAACCAAAAGTTTAAAGAGGTTCTACAGAGTTCAAAAAAAGTTTGACTTGTGTCCAACAAAGCATGAAAAATAAGGGAGAGGGCCTGGAGAAAAATCCATTCAGTCCAGGTCTGCCTGTGCATTTAGTGTTGTACCTGAGTTCCCACTTAAGAAGAAAGATTCCAAAGTAACCAGCAGGACAAATCTATATTTTGGCATCTTTCCTGTTGGGAGGTATTGGTCCTTGAAAGTGGAGCTGAACGAACTGCACAATTTTTAAAATGATATCTGTTCTTGTGTTGAAAAAACTAAATGCAGAAGACAGAACGTAACGTGGGGGATGTTGGATTTCATCAATTACTGTGAACAAAGAGAAAGGAAAAAGCAGAGAGTTTCCAAGCTGTTCATCATCAGTATGTCTGCAGCTGATTGGCTGACATCTCTGGTCCAGTGATCAGGTGAACTTGTGAACTAGGTTCAATCAAACTTTATTTATTGAGCACTTTTCATGCAATAAAGTAACACAAAGTGCTTCACACTCAGTTAGGGGTTATGGGTTGGTCTTTCAGCTCAGTAACTGCTCAGAGAAACATAGATCTGATAGATCTGCCTCCTCTTTCCAACCACAGTCAGCTCTAATGTGAACCTGAGCAAGACGTCCTGCAATCCGGACACTTCATAGTGAACGCTTTTAACTTTCAATAGGCTGTTACTTGATTCAGGGAGAGTCTACAGAGATCTAAATAAAAATTCAAACTCAGGAAACTCAAATCTTCAGGTGCTTTAACCTAAACATGCTTTACACTAATTTTCACCTGTTGGTTAGACTTTAACGATCAGCAGGAAGAAGAGATGTTCTGTGTTTGGAGCTTTGATCTGACAAAAATCTTTCCTCTGGTCCCAGCTCTGTACTTTTGTATTCAATCAATATCAGCTCCACTCACCACTGTCATGATGTCTTTTCTTCCTCCTCCTGTTTCTTCCTATTCTCCTCAGACTCAAAATTATAATTCCTCTTCATTTTCACTGACTGACTGAAAACTTTGGTACAGGAATAATGCAAACGACACACGGCACAGTGTGAGAGAGAAAGAGAGAGAGCGCTGATAGGCTGGGCCTCCTTAGGGTGGTGTCCTACTGCCAGTGGAAACTGAAATTTTGAGTCACTGCTGAGTTTCAGGCCTCTCTACGGCCTGGGGCTCGCGCTGTCTTTGACTGTTGATGAGCGATGTGTGTGTGCAAGTGCTTTAGCTACTACTTTCAACAGACAAGCTACACTTTTTCCAACAAACTGCAGGTGATAAAGTGGAGAAACAGGCAACAGAGACAGGATAATGGAGTGGTGATACTAAAGTTGCTTCTCCTAGTTCTACAGAATCATGAACATGTTCAGTCTATATTAACAGATTTATTGGTGTCATGTCTTTGGACTGAGAGATGGAGCCAGAATCTGTATGAATAAAAATCACTGATTAATTTTGTGCCTTGTGTGATGGAGGCAGTGATTCTGTCCTAAAGTTCCCCACTATGATTAATTTAAAGTAAAATTAGGTTTATTAAGACAGTTTTTGAATATCCACCTTGTAATCCTCTGAATTCATCTTCATTTGAAGATAATTTTTTTCTTAAAGTGTGACTCAACCCTTCCTTATAATTTACAGGATTTTTTATTTTTGTGCCATTGTTGGCAATTTTGTTTGGCTGCAACTAACAATTTGTTAGTTTTTAGTGAATAATTACAGGAGAAAAAATTCAGGGCTATTATTGTTTGAAAAATCCTCATATGTACAAAAAGTTGTTCACTTCTGCAGATCTTTGTCAGGTTCCTCTGAGTTAAAACCATTTAGATTTGAGGTACTTAGCATATAAATAATCCCCCAAATTGACTGAAATGTGCTTGACAACCCTAACTATGAAAAAATAAACACACAACACAAAAAATTGAGTTTATTTCAAGTTTGTTTGGATACGTCCAAGCATTGCTCATATTTGTGATATATTTTCATCTAAATTCACCAAATTCACCTTCATTAGAGAATACTTGTGTCACCTGTCCCAACCCAGTGAATGAAAGCAGCTCAGGTGAAGGAGTGAGAGAAGAGAAAGAAAGCAAAGTGATCAGTAACAAAAGTTATCTTAATTTACTCAGATTAAATTTAAAAAGAATCTGTGAAATCAGAAACTGATACTCACCTTTTCTTCTCCTCACGTCCTCAACAAAGTTATTCTAGTCTATTTTATTTCACTCTAGTCTAGTCTTGTTTATTTTATTCTCATCCACCTCGGTGAATGAGTAAAAAGGGTAAAATGGAGAGAAATGATGTTTAGTAAGAAGAATCAACTCTGAAGAGAAAACAGTGAATGTTCTATGAGTAAAAACTAAAGTCACAAGTTGGAGATAAAGCTGGTTCTCACCTTCTTCGCCCTCGGCGGCCGACAGGAACTAAAACAACAGGAAGAGAAAGAAATACAAACGTTAGTCAGACGTCCAGATCATCTTGAAATCATCTTGATGATCTTTTCTGTCCTCACTGGTTTGTAGTTTCACAGGCGATGAGGTCAAATAAGAACAGAGTGAGAAAAGTTAATGATCAGTAAAAAACAGATACAATGAAAGAATAAACTGATTTTACAGACTATTACACAGAACTGTCTTTATTTCTACATCAGTTAAAGGATGATACAGTTATTGTGACGAACTGAGACCAGACAAAAACCAAGATTTCATCTCCTCTAACAAGAATCTACTGGGTATAAAGCAGCTTTATATCAGAGCACTAATACAGAAAAGAAAAGATCTAAACATACACTCTGATGTTGAGAAGGAAAACAGTCAAATCTCACCTTCAACTTTTTGTTTACATGTTAGAAGCTTTTACTTACTTTCTTCCTCTGCGGTGAATCTCAGCCGCTCAGGAGGAAGAGAGAGAGAAATACAATAGTTAGTAAGACTGACAGAAACTCTTTGAATGAAAATACACAAACACATCCTTTATAATATTCACTGTTACTCTTTGGAAATAATGAACAAAGAATTTAACCCTCCAATGCATAAATTATGAAAGTCAGTGTCAAGATTTTTCCCTTAAGTCTTTTTATTTGTCTTAAGCATGAAAAAAATTTTTTCCTTTTTTTTTTTCAAATATTTGTAACTGAGCATTTAACATAAAACAGTGTGACCTCAATGTAAATAAGACTAATTATTTTTTAACATAATCATAACATTTTGCTGTGTTACGATGCATGATCTGCCTCATATCTGTTTGGGTTTGAACTTATAAGCTTCTGCCCAGAGTTTTTTTTTTCAATTTGCACAAATTTATGGTAGGCCTACTGTTTGTCAGAACAGTGACAATTTATGTAATATAAAAAATGTGACATTCTGATATGCACATGATTATATTTTTTATGTAAACTAAGTGTTTCATTTAAGATTCAATATTATGAGCATGATAAGGATGAAAATGTGTCCGTTTGGTGGTTATTTAATAAATTTAGCCAATGCACAGTTTTTCTTCACGTATTCTATTGAGGGCTTTATTCTTTTACTGAAAAAAGTTATTAAATTTTGCGCTTTTAGCTCAAAGAGTCTGTTTTCAGTTTTTTTTTTTTTTGATTTTTTTTTGGAGGCTGATCATTCATTATTTGTGCATACTCATGATCTGAGGGAGTTCTAAATTTGTTCGCAAAGTAAGAAGAAATTCAAGTAAGAAAATATTGATGAATCCCAGAGTTGTGCGTCAAACGTTCGTACTCATGTTTTAGTTACAAATTTGTGTGTACGAACTGTTTGTGAATGAGGCCCTTAAATAGGGAGAGTGTTGCACAGGAGTACGTTGGACAAATGAGGAGGAGCAGGTTGGACAATAGGGGGCGCTGTTCAGCCACGTTTGGGTCCTGCAGCTGCCACATCACCAGTTTAAAGTTTCTGCACATCTGCAACTCTAGAGGCCGATTTTAGTGCTGTGATTTCCTCCACACATGTGTGGCTCGTTGGTCTAGGGGTATGATTCTCGCTTAGGGTGCGAGAGGTCCCGGGTTCAAATCCCGGACGAGCCCAGTTTTGTCCCCAGGCAGCCATAAGAAAATCCAAGAGATAATTCACAAACTAATTTGAACTCAAAATAAAGAAGAAAAGCCAAACTTCCACTATAACAGATGAGTTTATTACAGATGTTTTCCTCCTGACTGTCTAACAAGTGAAGTTTTCATGCAGCTGTTTTAGGAGACAACCAGCTTTAAACCAGAGTGTAAAAGTCAAAATAATTAGCATGGATCTTGTGACAGATGAATATCACTTATTTGATATTTCAGACTTGATATAACTCTCAAATCTTGCTTTTACAGTGAGTGCTTACAATTTGATTTTCAGAGCCATCAGCCAGTCTGTCCTCCTCCTCATCGACCTGAAAATCAAGGACGGGAGTTGAATTAATGTTTCTCACAAAATGTATTCAAAGCATTAACTTTATATTGTTGGTCCACAGGGGACGTCTGCAGGGCTGGCAGCCTGAGAGGATGGGTGACTGCTCTCTGGGAGTCAAGCTCCTGGCTGAGCAGCTGTGTTCTGAGCTGAAACCCTCAGGTGAACAGGTGGTTTGAAGCATTTAAGAACACATTTGTCATGTTGTATTTCTCTTCCTCTCACCTCATCTGCTCCTCAGATCAGGGGGCTTGTGAAGTTTCCTGCCTGGAGGATTGGATCTTCAGAGTGTCTCAGGTGTCGTTGTACCTGGAGATGCTGGTAGCTGACCTGTCAAACCTCAGTTTCAGGGTGAGAAAAGATCCTTTTTATTTCAGGTTAACCACATTTAGACTTTACATTTAACCTGATCTTTGACCAAGGCCTACATCTAAAACCCGCGTCTAGCGGGGCTGGTGGGCCCCTGCCCCTGGCCGCCGGGGACCCCTACCCAGCAAAGTTGGGGGACTGCCTCCCGCTTGCCCCTGTCTCCTCTCGCTGCCCCCTCCTTGGCTGGTACGTAGCTGTCTCCGGGATGGTCTGGCTGGGCTCTGCGCTCTGTCATAGCTGTCGGTTGCCCGGCGCTGGGGGCCCTCTAGGTGTGTATCCGGTCCCTGGAGGCAGCAGGGCTACACCTGCATGTTCACTGCCTGGCATGATCACTCAACACCAAACACAACTCAACTCTTATAATCTGCATTCACACCCATGCAGCTGCTTGTGTAGGTAAGTATATGTGTATACATATGTTCCTGTGCATATAGATTTATAATTGTTATTGCTGTGCTCATTGATTCTCATGATCTCCCCAGTTCATCTCTTCACAGGTGCTCCTAGTGATTGTGGTATCAAAGACCTCAGGATAACAGGATCTGCTGTTTTTCTTTTTCTCCCCTTGTTTTTTTTGCAGGATCAGCTGCTGGTTTTGGATCTCCTGTCTGTATTCACTCGTCCAGTTGTTGTGGTTGTTCTCTTCTGTTGTTTTATTGTTTATCTCTCCCTCTCTGTCTGCTCTTTCCCTCTGTCACTATCCCTCATCTGTTTTCACCCTAGTCCATTCAGGCAGTAACCTTTAACCCTGGCAATGTACAGAAAAAAGAAATTACAAAACACTAATAAAAAATAACATTTAAAACTCAAGGAGAGCCTTATACACAAACGGCTCCTCTTGGCAAAGTAAAATGTGTTCTGCAAAATACGGCAGCCCGGCCATAATTCTGTTGTTGTGATGCTGAACAGGACAAAAAATAAATAAATAAATAAAACAGGTAACCTGTGTTTCAGCCACAAAACACTGAATGTGTCACAACTGGGTGTTTTGTGTTTGGTTAATGAAGGATGTAAGCGAAAGTTGGTTTATAATCATGTGGTGAACTGTACTTTCCTTTTATTCAGGGTCAGATCAGGTTTGATGTGATAAAATCAACACAGAGAGGAAGTTAAACCACTTGTTTGAATATTGTGAGTTATTAATTGACTTTTCTGTAACATCTGTGTAATTTGTATGTGATTTGTGTGTGTAGGTGACTCCAGATGCTTCCTGTTCACGGTGTTACCTACACTGAGAGTTTATACAGCAACAGGATACAACCAACACTTCATGTACCTCAACCAGAACCAGCAGACCATGCCCAATGAACTGGTGAGCCTGAGCTCATTAAACACTGGAGGAACATCATAGAAAGTGCAGAATTTTTTTGCGATTTGAATGCAAAAAAAGATGAATGGTGAAATGATAAATGTTTCTGAGCAGAGATGTTTAATGAGGTTAAAGCAGCTGGAGGTTCTCACAGCAACAAACAACAGAGACACAGAGGAGAGTGATGCTTTTATTTAAGTTAGCTTGAAAATGGGAAAGTTTTCTGTTTAAAAGGTTGTCAAAGTTTTATAACTGATTTCAATGTCAAAGCTCCTAAACATGCAGACCACTTTATTCTTGATGAGGGTCACCAACTTTTCAGCACAAAGAGAGTTAGCTGAGTGAACCTTTGTTTTTGTTGAAACATCTGCTGTTTTAATTTCTATATTTGGGGAGATTTTTTAGCCTGGTTATAAAAAGTTAAATCAGTGGGTCTAATGCAGTGATTCCCAACCTGTGGGTAGTGGCCCCCTGGTGGGCCGCCAGATCATTTCTAAAATTGTGTGGAGGATATGAAATGCGTTATTAGAGCCCCGGCAAATTTTAAAGGGGGTAACTATACAAAGATAAAAGTATACAAAATAATGTTTCAAATGTTAAAACTCAGTCATTGACTTTTTCACATATTTGGAAAACTGAGTTGTGTGATACTTCAATCAGGGGGAATTTTTGCACATCAAGAATGATTTCTTTTGTCTGTGAAACCTGTAGAGGAGCTCACAAAGTTATCACCTCTGTTCTATGACTTCAGTCCACGACAGCTGTCATGTTTCACATTTTGTGAGTTAAATATCTGAGCATCTGCTTGAAAGATGTCCAAATAAGGTGAAAAACTTTCTGCTTAGTCTCTCATCCAGCCTTTAGTGTGATGTGATCAGGTTTTTAAAAGAAGACCTTCCTGTGAAGATGACATCTCTTTAATACCTAAAGAAGTCACCTTCAATAGTGACTCACTCACTCCTGCTGTTAGACCTGTTAGGATGTGGTTTTCAAAGTCAAACTGACCTCACATCCCTCTCAGTCTGATAAGTGTGATACCACAGGAAGAACTCTATCACCTCTGGTAGATTTAATGCACCACAGCACGTGAGCAGTGACGAGCAGATGGGCACTGTGGTGATGTGACATGGAAATGCTTAAATTTTTTTACATTATTGTACAGACACTGTCCGCTATGCAGTGTGCTTATCTGTGTGTGTATGTGCGTTTTTGTGTGTTGTGAGTAGGTGTGTGCTCACGCATCGGGGTGGAACTCTGACGTGTGTAATTCAGAGAGAGACAGAGATGATATCCTGTCATGTGAATAAGGTAGAGAGACCTGATATTTGAGAGAGGTAACTAAATTACTCATTACTCTGGTGCTATTTGGAAAATATTATCTTGAACTTAAGTAATTCAACGATAGGGGAAACGCTGCTTCTCTCTGAATAATAATCGACATAATGATTTCTTTTGGTGTTTCAGTTTTCAGCCTTGCTTTGCTCATTTTCAGATTTCAGTTTCGGCCAAGCATTTTCATCTTAGTTCATCTGTACATTGTACACTGTACACACTGAAGGACAGGTGAGCTTTGATTTCATCAACTTGTCATGGCGGGACAGGGATGTTTGAGCACAATCAGGGACTGATTTTTACAATAATCAGCAAAGCAAATTGTCCACAAATGTAGCATTCATGTGTAACTTCCACAGTTAATAACTATGTCAGCTAGTCATATGAAATGTGCCCTCTTTGAAAACATTTTGGACCTCTGATTGATAAAACTGTGTGGCAGTAATATTAAACTCCTCCACATAAACTTACCTCCTCTCACTGTTTCAGGGGGAGGAGGCTGATGGCAAAAGGAGCATCCTGGATGCAGATCCTGAAGTCCAAGCTATGATGGAAATGACAGGAAAGACTCTGCACAGTCAGGGCCTGAGGGAACCTGAGGACGACCAGTAGGAGTGACACACACACCTGAAGACAGACTTAAACAAACTGACTGTACTGAAGCTCGGCCTGGTTCAGAGAAGATCTGGATCAGACAAAGCTAGATTCTCTTTACATCTGACTGAAAAACACATCTTTAGTCTTTAGTGATGAGACTTTCTCTGGTGTTTCCACCAATCAGCGGCTGGTTTAGCGAGACACTATCAATCATGAGCACAGATTTTTATCATTTCAATAACTGACAGCCACAGGTATTGATTAGCTCCAGATTTTCTCCTCTGATACTTTGTGGAAGAAAGTGATCATGAGTTTAAATTTGGGGAATATGACCAGAAACAGTCACGTTCCCAGCAGCAGCTCTGCTTTATGAGTGTGCAGTGATTCATTCAGAGACCATGGAGACAATCTCAATTCATCAACCTGTGACTGAAATCTTCTTCTCTGGGTTCAGATTCTCATCAAAAATTCCCAGCTTACTCCCATAAATTTCTGTTTCTTATAATCCATCCAAAGTTTCCAACTTTGTAATTCCCAGAATTTTTAAACCCTGTTGCCTAGTGAATCAAATAATGTGTGGTTCAGAGACTTGAAGTCTTAATTTCTCTCTCATATTGTATGTCCTGGTTGGGTAAACTTTGGTATTTAGCTCTGCGTCTCTTCATGTGCTCATGCAGTGTTTGAAAATGCCATCATGCACAGCCATGGTGAGTTCTTTAAGGAGAGATCTATAACCACATTCATAAAAACATTCATCTCCCAGGCCGTGTTCACCCCCACCAGCTCTCATGTCTCACTATCATGCAAATAACTGAGGCAGGTTACACATGCAAATCTGATCTACACTGACAGCTCTTCACACTGTGCATGAGGGACACAGCTGCAGAAAGACTCTTTGTTACTTCTGCTTCATCATATTTTGCTGAATTTCCTTTTCTCTAAACTGTCTTTACTCCTTTGGTGGAGTTTAATCATCTAAACAGTTTCATTGTTTATCAAAAGTCTACTGAATGTTTGCAAAAGTAGCAAGAGCCTCTTCACTAACAAGGAACACACCAGCAACCAGATATCATTTGATAATAGTTTATTGATTTCACTGGAACAATAATTCTCAATTTGAATTTGCACTTCTGGGTGATGCTAGCTTGAAGGATCGACTTTAAGAGTTATGTGCGTGGAAGTAAAGAGAAACAGAAAGAAAGGAATGGGTGAAAAAATGAATGGGGAAGGAGAGGGTCTGGTTTGAGTTCATAAGATTCCCATTGAAGCACAGTTGTGTCCTGCTCCTGAAACTTTGCTTTACAGAAGGACTCTGGACTCTATCGCAAATGTGTTTCCAAAAAAGCCAGAATCTTCCTCCAAGAATCTTCCTGAGCAGCAGCATGTGGAGCGCAGTGACCTCCTCACTTAACATACACTAAAATAAAACACACATATCAGCTGTTTATGGGTGCATAAGGTGGTTCGATCAGGTGACCAGCACCAGGATAAGACGGATTGGTGAACAGATGGGATTTACCTGCTGCGTTCAGGGTCTCTTCTATGTAATGAGGGAGAAATCAGTGTTTTACCAAAGCATAAATCAAAAAGCATAAACAATAACACGTGTGGATCAAAGTCCAGTACAAGAATATTAAGCTGGAGAATCAAGTAACAGTACACGCCATGAAAAGTTTGACATGGACGCTGTGACTTACCAAGGCGTGCATTTGTTTTAGAGAACAGATCTTCTTTAACTGTCTTTGTTCAACACAACTTTCCCCAGGACGCAAAGCAATCAAGTAATGTGTTTATTTGTAGGTATGTAGAGCTTTTGTTTGTAAGGTGACAACAGTTAAACTTTATGAACTCATTTTGTAGTTTAGTGCTCAGAAAGTGAGCAGATGATCTGTTGAGTCTTTCTTACAGCTCGGTGCTCTGAGACATGTCAGTTGTTATGATGTGTCCTACCAGTGCTCATGTACCAACTCCAACCTCACCAAGCAGAGCAAACATAACCTGACTCTTCATTTTATTGATAGGCTCTCAGATTTGAACAGATCACTGCAATAAAACTGCTGCATGCGGGTTGGAATGAACATTAGCACAAACAGTTTAGCTCCTGTTTTAGCCTGAGAATGTCATCACAGGTACTCTGGGTATCTATGGCTTAAATGGATTCATGTTTCTCTGGAAAGTTCAAGCACAGATACTGAAAAGTAGTTTTTAAACGTAGCTAAGTCTGGTTTGTACAATCTCATATTAACTTGTGGATTATGAAGAGACAGATATACTGAAGTGAGACTATTTCAGGATGTTGATGTGGATCATCTTTAATGTTGCAGAAATCCTTTAAAGAACAACTCGACCTACCAAGTCTGCAACCTCATTGCTTGGAAAAGTTTGGTCATCTTGACTCATAATGTACATCGCTGGACACTCCACATCTTCAACCTGTAATACACAAAATGCAAACATTCTCCCCCTGACATGAAACACACAGTTATTGATGGATTTGATAGAATTTAATGTGTGTGTGTATGTATGTGTGAAGAGCCTCTTCATCACATATAAAGCCCTTTATAACCTTGTCTCCTTGTGCCTGACCCACTGTCTCAAACTCTGCTCCCCATATCGTCATCTCCCATCATTATTTGAGTCACAGCTTTGGCCTTTGCCGCCCAAGCTCTCTGAACTTTCTTCCTCTAAATGTCTGAAAGGGGGCGTTCATTTCTGAATGGCTCTTAAATTGACTCTCACCACTTAGTGACCTCAAGTCACAGCATTTCCAACAAACTGAAGGTGGTAAAGTAGAGAAACAGTTAGTGGAGACAGAATAATAGAGTGCTAATGTAACCTGTGTGGGCTCTGCATTGTGCTGTTTGTCTTAGTGAAGAGACGACCGACACCAGAATACCTCTTGAAGTTGTTTAATCTGTTTTACAGACAGAACAGAGTCTCGGTGTGACAGAGATGCAGCAGTCTGCTCCTCCCCCCAGAGACAACACGAGAAAAGGCAACAGTGACAAAGCCAAACATTATAGGAACACTGTAAAAAAAAAAAAAGATTAATAATCATACTGCCCCTGCACGGAGACATGAGCATATTCGCTAGATCACAGCATGTATCTGTAAACTAGCCTTAAATACTTGTAACTTTAATGTATAATAAAAGTAGAAATAAAATCTACACAGATAACATATTAAACAATATTAAAGGGGACAGAAAAGAAATTAATACACGAAAAATGAGGATGCCTAAACAACAAAAACCTACATCTCTGTTTATACAGTTAAATCCATATCCATCCAGTTGAAAATCTATTCCTCATCTGCACTGTGCTATGCTTCTGATATGGCAATTATTTTAAATGGCTCTCTAAATGTATGTACCTGTAAGAAGTATTTTAATATTAAGATATTATTATAATGCAGTGATTCCAAACCTGTGGGCCACGGTCCCCTGGTGAGCCGTGAATGTGTTGCAAGTGGGCCGCCAAAATATTTCCAAAGTAGCATAATTTTAGTGGGGTGTAATCATATGAAGATACAAAATACAAATAAATAAATAAAGATACAAATATAAAGAATCATACTTTAAGTGTTAAAACCCAGTTACAAACTCTGTTAGGAAATTTAAAATGTTCAGATATTCATATATAAAAAATGTCCGCTAGGGAGGGATGTTGTGGCCAATAGGTAACATGACCCGATTTAAACTTGACAGAAACCTCATAAGTAATTTAAAAAATGTCATAAAACCCAAACTGAAATGACTTTTCAAAAATGTAACACAATGCAGAAACGCTGCAAAAAGAATGTATGATAAAAGCCAAATGTAATAGCTGACTCACACTGTAACAAGCTGTACATTTTGTTTTGGGCACAGAATCTGATACATTATTGACTTGTTATCATATTTTGGGTTTATAATAATAATAATAATAATAATAATAATAATAATAATAATAATAATAATAACAACAACAAAAACAACAACAATAATAATAATAATAATAATAATAATAATAATAATAATAATAACAACAAAAACAACAACAACAACAACAACAACAACAACAACAACAACAACGATAATAATAATAATAATAATAATAATAATAATAATAATAATAATAATAATAATAATAATAAAAAATTTAAAGCGCCTTTCTGGACACTCAAGGACACTTCATAGCAAAGGCAAAAGCAGAGATTCACAAAAAAAAACAGTTGAAACATAACCAAGCTACAAAGGTTCAAAGGAAAAAAAGGTGGGAAAGGTTTTATTTACAGGGTTTTATCACATTTTGGGTCGCTGTCACAAACGGGGCTCNTCAGTTAAAAGTCCCCTCTCACTGTGTTGCTCCGGCTCGTTTGCATAGATACAGTCCTTGCTTCCGGACTTTTTTTTTTTTTTATAACGTGTAGACGACCATGCACATAATGCAAGTTAACTTTTACTTCCTTGTACACGGAGATAGAGGAACTGACCCTTTTGCTGCTGCTGGCCTTTCTGTCAACACTCTGCATCCTCCCCAGCTTTATTCCAGCACAAACGGACATGAGCAGCTAGAAACAGGTTCACGGAGCTGAAAGGGATCGATTTCATCTGTGAGGTGAGTTCAATAAGTTATTAAAATGTGTTTTAGTTCATGCGAGTTTGACCGTGGTGACCGTTGAACGAGGAGTGGGGAAATCCGCTTTTTCTGGCGGGGTGACAGGCAGCTTCATACAGCTCTTCACAGTCAGTCTGTCAGTCCTCTATACAACAGACAGACACCTGCTGCTGAACCATTCACTCATCACATGTGCAGTTTTAGGCTCCAACTTCGTCAAAATAACTGTCCATCGTGAATGCATCTCTGTATCAACATGAATGAGAGGATTTAGTTTCTGGTTTGAGCTGTGAGTGCAGAAAAGTTGAGTAAAAGCTTCTTATTTGATATGAAACTTCACTCTCATATGCTGTTCTGTCAGGCTTAATGCTGTCAGAATTATAATCCCACCCCTATACATCATTTTCCTCTGACTTCTAACAATTGTAATGTTTTTAAACCCTAAAGAGACATTGAATCAGTTTTGTGGTTATTTTGCTTCACTGTGTTCCCCCTGACATGTCCCCAGATTAGTGAAGTCATGTTACAAGTCTGTTGTGTTCAGAAATGTCCTATACTGGCTAGAGCCCGACCAATATGTGATTTTTGGGGCCGATGCTGATACCAATACTGGGGGCAAAAGAAAGCTAATATCAGATATATCGGCCAGTATGCCACATATCTGCTGATGAATGAAATAAGAACATTGATCTACACAGGATAGAGACTGCACATGAACACAAATTGTTATAATTCCAGAAATATGATTTTGGGTATGACACAGCAACGTTAAAGCGCTGGATTATAGTCTTTTATTAGACAAAGCTAGATGTGTATTGACAGGAGCATTTATCTTTGTTTATTTCACAAAAAAGCATCTTGCACAATGTTCGTACGCCATATCACAGTCTTATATTAGGTAAAAGTGGACATTTGAATTAACAGTAGCATTTATCATTGGCAGAGAGCAGCATGCAGCCTGACACAGACACAGGAGCATGAACGACACAATCACACAGAAAAAAAAAGTTTATGCATCGGCTACACAATGGGGGATGTTGATTAATCGGTCGGGCTCTCATATTGGCTTCAGATTTACTCTGCATTGTCTGTTCTGACTGATTATAAAGTACAAGGTGTAAACTTGTCTTCTTATTTTATGTTTTCTCCTTTTTAGTGAAGACGTTCCAAACATTTTCACATATATTTAGCTATTGTTTTTGAAATACGTGGTATGATAGACCCTATTCGCATAAAAGTGCACATCTTTTTTTGAGTAGAAAAAGCAGGAATTTTGATAATTTTTCTCCACTTTGGTTGTTATTAGATGTACACATGATCATATGATGGGTTTATGTCAAAGTGTAGGCAAGTTATTATTGGAAAATCATTTCAATTTTTTAATGGCATCAAGCTGCTGTAGATTTTACTTTAATAAAAAATAGTTGTAACTAGGGCTTGAAGATATATCGTCATTGTATCGGTATCGAGGTATGAAAAGTCAAGATGTTAATATCCCATAATTGATTATATAAAAGATGTAGATTTTCCCAGCTCCTCCTGCATGTAAAGCTGAGACAGTCTCATTATTATTTGTGACTTTTAATGTTGATGTCTGACAGCGAGCTCTGATCAATTAACCCAGCTTTCCACATCCTGTTATATTATGATGCTTTTATTTTCCTGAAAAATGCTTAGTTTTCTGTAATCCTAGAGTCATATTGTATTGCATCAATATTGAGATATGAAATTTTGTCTATATTGTTCAGCCTAGCCATAACTGACTTTAAACGCAAGTAACATACCATGGAACCATCCATGTAATGTAAAGAAAATGACAAAAAAAATCAGGTCAAACTGGCTCAAAGACAACAGGAGGGTTAGAGCCCTCCACCAGCCGTGGTTGAGATGTCCACAGTCGTTTTCCTTCATGGTAGATTCTGTATAGTGCTGCTTGCAAAACCAGGAACTCTCCGGAGAGATTTGAATAGTTGGCTAAAAATTAACAGTGAGGCTGATTCGAGGTCATTGATACACAATACTTTAAAAGAAGGATCACAGCTACATTACGTGACTCCTAACCTGTCCTGCAGGTTCACCCAAAGCAGGTTTTTTAGATCAATGATACAGATATTCGGCAGAAACTTTACCTGCAGCACTTTCTCTCTTCTTTGACATTATATTGTCAATGATCATTATGACTCACAGTGTAAAACAAGAATCTGAAAGAAAATGCAGTCTGACACATCAGCATCCCCCCAAAACTCTGCTACAGACCAGGCTTCGCTCCTCCCCGGCTTGCAGACTGCAGAGTGAAGCAACTTAAAAACTCTATCAGAATGTATGTTTGACAAAATTGAACAGAGATTAAGCTGTTCCATCTGTTTACAACATATTCTACCTCTATTTTCCATCTCTTTTTAGTAGTAGATATATTTCAATAAATGTACCTTATTTTGAAACTGAGATGCCTAACTTTTGTTGCCACTGTGTCATTTTTATGATGTAAATTGAGGGAACAAAAGCAGCATCTGTTCCAAATATTGACCCAAGGAAATCATCAGCCTGTATCAGTCATCACTGGTGGGATGATGGTGATTTAATGGTGATGGAAAAAAAAGTGATATAAGCATTTAGTCACAATAATCCACATCGTTTGATTCCTAATCTTGAGTTTGTTTCACTGGTTCATAGGGATCTTAAAGGCTCAAATTAAAACTCCTGATTAGTGAAACTTCCTTGAATTGAAAGAGCCTTAACTTAACTTTTCCTGAAGTCATCAAAAAAATGTAGAGGAGTAATTAGGAATTTTTGGATGAAGCTTATCATTGGTCATGGGCTTGCTTAAAAAGTAGCTCCTGAGTTAATGAAGATGTTTATGAAAGCATGATGACCTGTATCAGTCCTTACCCTGCAGCCTGGCTCATGTTTAAGTCAGCTTCAGCAAATATGAAGAATTGACAATATCCTTTAGTGCAGTATAGTTTAATTTATCCAAGAAAGTAATTCATCAGTTTCAGCCTGCAACATGTTAGTGAGGAAAGCTTAAACTTTTTTTTTCATTTGGAAGAGAGATAAAATATTAGTTACTATCAAACTGATGCAAACATACAGCCTACACTGCAATAAATGAAATCTTATCAAGTGTTTTTGGACTTTTTGCACTGAGTCTGGCATTTCCGAACGCAATTTTGGACCTGTATTCTGAAAAAAATAAAAAAGCAAAACATGACACCTTGCACACTGAATCAGATGCGTTTATATTTCTATTAAATGGATTGAGAAAAATGGATTCATCAAGCAGCGATGATGGTTTTGTAGTTCTTTCACTTACTGAGAAAAGAAAAAAAAACATGGGTCCATCAACTCCATGAAGCAAGACAGGAGCAAAGAGATTTTCACTTTCTCAATATTTTTATGTCAGTCTATGCCTGCTGGTACAGGTGCTGCGAAGTTATCCTGATCACTTCCAGGTGTACTTCATGTCATGTCAGTGGTCAAATGTTTCAGGTAGGCACGTGCACGCACTTACATAGAAAAAAAGTCTTCATTCATCATCCAAAAGTAGCCCGAAATGACACAAAAATTTGAAAATGGGGCATTGAAAGTAGCCTGTAATGTTCCTAAATATTCACACCTGAAATAGACCATCTCTGCTCTGTTGTGTGTTAATTGTCAGCTCACACATGCTACGTGTTCAGTCCAGCAAGCTGCATGGCTGACAAGAAGCTGGAGTCACAGACCGAGGAGTTTCTACTCTTCTTACTCCGTTGTCCCTTTTCATTCATGTTGGACTGTATAACCTCAAACTTACCGGCTGACTGTCTGGTCATGTCCGTTTGTTGTTGTAGTCAAGATAAATACCATCCAGTTTTTGGCACAGTTTGAAAGTCAAAGGGACTTTTTAGGTAGTTTCTGGGCACTACTTCCTGCAATAATTGATCTTTCCTCAGCTGAATTGAAATATAAAAGCTCTGGCACCAGCAAAACAAGGATTGCTGTGTATCAAGCACAACTTTCCGGATGTAACAGAATGGGTCCAGTGTGAGTTGACTCATTGACTTGAATGGAAACCTATCTGATCAGACAGAGCAGATTCAGACCACAGATCTAACTGTTGTATTCAGGCTGTTATAATAAAAAAAATATGGAGAGAAAAATGTTTTAGCATCATTGTGCAGGCATGACACACCAAGGGATCCTATTTATTTTTTGATGTGTCCATTTCGTACAAAGAAATCGACATGGTGTGCAAAGGCCTTCAATGTGTTATTTTGGTAGTGATTGTATATTGGACTTAGTATGAGCTGCATTCATCTGACGAGTACAAAAAAGGCTGTTTTTCGGAATCTTAAAAGCCTAAAAACTGGTGCCTGAATTATTGGAGAATATTGTGGGAAAAAAATCTGCCCATAAGGAGAGAAAAAGATTACAGGTTTTGTTTCTTTTGTTAAGTCATTGCTCTCATTTTAAGAATATGATCAAGAACATTTTCCTCTGTTGAATAATAGAAAACAGTCTGAAGGCTCATTACAAAGGTCAGACAGAGCAGCAGGGTTTTCATGAGAGAGACATGAAGTCTTACTTTATCTGGTCATATATGTGAAAGTTGTCTCTCTTGTGTCTTTCAAAATACATCATCTTCTCTTCAAGCCTTTACATGCTTGCTAACTGAACTCCGCGTCCGTTTTCTGCAGCTTTTGTTAGTTTTATCTTGAGATCGTGATGCACTTTTGACCCGGTAATTGACACTTAAAGAGAAAACATCTTATCTTTGTCGTGGATCATCTTTACATCCTTTTTCAACATAACAACCTCTGACTGCCTGTGTTAGTTTTGTGTCACAGTGTTTGTTTTATATGTTGCTGCTGTAAAAGTATGAAGGAATTTATTAGTCTATAGAAGGACAAAGTGGACCTGAAGGGACAGTCCCTTCACAGTGTGTGGGCAAAGGTTTCAGCTGAAAATGAGGAGGAAAAGTTCCATCACTAGTTAATCATTCATCTCATTACAGAGCTCTGAAGAATGTTGTTATATGGTTTGTATGTGGTTGACACTGAAGCTTAGAGGATATTAAACAAGCATGAGTGTTATCAGGTTTATATATACGGAGCACGTTTCTAAATCCTTTCTTGATTTTAGGAGTAAAGACACATTTCATAACGACTGCATGTAATGAAGACGCATGTGTCCCTGGAGGCTGTCGCATGTTTTGCATCATCTTGTTCACTTTCTGTTTGGTTCAGTCTTGTCTTTAATTTTTTCACTGGAGCCCTTCCTGTGGGACTGTTTTGTTTTGATATCTCTCCGGTCATTTGCAAGTTAAATGTTAGATAACGCAGCGGCCCAGCAAGAAAAACTCTGACCTGCAAATTCATGTACGTAACGTCATGATTAAACTTTTTTTAACTTGTGTTGACGGTGTATTCAAAATTTCTGAGCCATTCAAAGTATTAAAATGCACTGTTCATGACATTCTGACACACTCATATTTACATCAGAGTTTCTCTGAAGTGAAGTTTTCACAGTTAAGTCACAGTTAATGAATCAGTTAAACTATGAGGAAAATGTCTGTTGTTGTAACCACCAACAGCAGCACAGTAATTCAGTGAGTAAATAAGTTATGTTGGTTTAATAAGCAAATGAAGCTGTGAATTTACTGTTTTAAACTAAGAAGAGGCTGGTGGTAGCAAAAGTACTAAAACAGAATGAGGACATGTAAACAGAAGGATGTCAAATTTTAACGGCCTTTACGTTCATGTAGGGATAGGTTTTGTACAGGTGAAGATTGAACTACTCCATTGTCACTAGGATCTAGTGACACTATTCGAAGCCACCGTCAGCATCAGGAGGAACCAATAAACCCTCTGCTACAAATATGTTTATAAGGTAACATTATATCAGACATGAACCATTCAGATTTTTACATCACAAGGAAACTTCCCCAGCAACCAGTTGTAAAAATATATATTTAAATAATAAATAGCCAACTGGTCCAAAGGACTGAGCCACAGTGAAACATGGGATCATTGTGTTTGTGGGTGAATGTTATCAAGAGATTATTTAAATAATGTGGCTAACATAAGCAGAGCTAGCACAACAATCTTCCAACCTTCCCATTAGGGTATTTAGGTAATTATCCTCATAACTGTGCTGGTTACACATTAAGTGGTTTTATGTAGGAGATGCCATCAGTTGTCTGTGCTTGTTTACATCAGGGTAGTTGAGCATCATGGGTACATGACACCTGCCATTAAACAGAAGTGCAGCCCACTGGCAGAAAGTCATGCTACATCTTAAACACATTATATAACAGGCCTTATAGCCTTACTGTTATAAAAACATGAATTTTCTGTCACACTGACGGAAAACGTTAGGTAGTATCATTTAGCCAAGAGAAAATGAGCTGTATTCTGTCACCATTTATTGAAAAAGCATGATGGGACAAGAGGACACATCACTATACAAGTGGAGTGCAGTGAGACAAAGGCCAGAAGCATCATTATACATGGCAGTACAGTCAACTATACAGAAGTTAGTTCTTCTCTCCCTCAGTCAACATTTAGGTTGCGTTACCGACCCCCCCCCCCCCCCCCCAGCAGACCTGGAGTGCTTTGGTTTTCAATCATCATTGAAACCCTTTTTTCCTATGTAGTGGTTTTTATTGAAGTGTGTTTGGTGTCACAGCAGCTGCTTCAGCTTTTTGGAGCAGGTTTTATCATTGGCTGCAGTGTCTCCTAATGATGACTGGTTGGTTGGTTGGGTAGTTACAGATCCAGCGCCTTTGTCAGCCCTTGTACATGATGTTTTGCCTGTGGTGTTCAAGTGACGGCAAAATTAAATCCTTTTTAAAAAAAAAAATATTTTTATGAGGGCATGCTCTTGCTGGGTTTCAGTCCTATTACCACTGTCTTCTGCAGATTTAGCAGCAGACAATCATAGCTGAGTACATAATGTTTAACATTATATGAAACACAAAGTTGTGGATGCATGAGTTGATGTAGTGTGGAGTGTTGTCAGGTAAATCAGACAAGGACAAAAGGTGTGTATGTCATGTATCGACTGGGATTAGTCCTGGTGGGAGAAACAGAGGGTGACCACACCTCTGGGCTTGGGCTTTTATCTCCTCAAAGCACCAACCCCAGGTGATCAGCATCTCTGATCAAAAGTGAGACAAAGAGGGGCTGGACAAAACTGTTGAGGAGAGATAGACGAGAGGCCATAAAGTTCCTTTTAGACTGTTTTTAACTAAACAACTTGACTTATGCTGAAATTATAAAATACACAATATAAAGCATGTTCGCTGTTACTGGTTCAACTTTGTTGATTAAGAAATAAACTATAGTCGTGTAACTAATGTTGTGGCCATGTTCTCTGTTTCTCCATTGTACTGACTTTGATGAGACTGCATTTTGTAAACAGACGCTTCAATGACGAAGGTGAGCAATCATGCTTCAGCCTGGTTCATATAGGAGTAGCATGACCACAATGGCGCTGTGGAGGGGGGGCACCCTAACTGTTAAACTGTATCAAAGTTATACATACATCACGTGTATTATGAAAGGAGTAAAGACCTGCTGCCCAACACACTTTTTTTTGTTGTTGTCGCCTCTTAAAGGCTTCCTGCTCCACAAACTTCCTTCCCTCTGATTGGCCAGGCCTCTGGAAACCTGTCAGGGGAGGAGCTTGGGGCAGACCTTAGTGTTTGAGGTCCACGTATTAAATGTGTCATGAACCTGCCAGGAGATCTTTATGTGATGACCACATGATTTCAGCAAGTCTGGTGACAATCTTGTGACGATCCTGTGAAGGTCTTGTGCTAATTTGTAGGACAGTTGGAGCAGTTTACAGAAAGATTCAGAGATTTCTACAACATGTGAAAATGTTTCTTTATACCCATGTATAAACTAAAAGCACAGTAGCCCTCTTTAAATAAGTACATTGTGGTCTCAAATTTTACAGGCAAAAAAATGTCCATGCAATGAAAAATGGAAGAACCTCAAGCTCTTCCTTCTGTTTATAAAAGTGAAAAATATGCAACGATGGAGTGATCACATTTTTTTTAACCACACTGAGACGTCCAGAGAACAAAGTTCTTATCTGAAGCCCCACCGTAAATCACTTCTTTGAGATGAAAACTGCAACTGTCATTTGTCAAAGTCTTCCAGTTGTGACAGTTTTCTGTTGTTTTTGATGCGTCACTGCATACGGTGAAATGCAGGAGAGACAGCAGTTGTGCTAAAAACCTGCTTGTTCCTTCATCACAGACTGATGAAACCAAAGCTCACCTGTCCCTCAGGTGTCTCTTGATCCCAGATGATAAGTGCTCAGTTTTCTGCAGCGGTATGTGGTTTAAACAAGTAGTCTATGCACAGTCCAAATGTAGTTCAGTGAGATGTTTATAGATTTACTTTGGTTTGATTTCTGACCTTGACAGAAGATGTAAATGAACACGTCATTAAGGATGATTGGCTCCTGGGCCTGATTTTGGACACATCTGCTGAAGGTTTTATATTTTGTGATTTTATTGTGACTTGTTTCAAATACAAACTATATAAACTGAGTTTATTGTTTGTGATTGAACGATTTACAAAAATAATTGAAATATTCATGTTCAGTCATGAACTATTGTTCCCTATGTTGTGATAAAAATTTTGTTATTTTTGGGCTCCCCATCTTAAATTGTTAAACAAACAACCAATGAATGTTCATTTCTATGCCCTCAATGCTATTTTTGCAACTCCTGACTGCTTTTTGCCCATTTTGGTCACTTTTCATTCATAGTTTTTGCTGCTTTGGGACAATTTTTGCTTCTTTCTTACTATTTTCAAAGATTTCTCCTGGTTTTAGCCCATTTCCACTCATTTTTGCTGCTTTTTGACCACTTTTGCCACCTTGAACTTATTTTTGTTGCTCCTTCTGGCTGTTTTGCCACTTTTCACCACTTAAACAATTTGGCTCTTTGCTTGAGCAGAGTTGTGTAACACTGGTATGGAACATAAAACATCTGCCAAAATTTTATTTCTGGTATTCTGACACATTTGAGGTTAAAGAAATATTGCACTGTTTGCGATTGGATTATTGCAGCAGGCCATATTGTGATTTAATCTAATTTGCGGTTATTGCCCAGCCCAATTTAAAATGTTATATTGAGTAGCTTTGACGGATGGAATCATGTAACAGCTCAAACATTAAACTCGTGTCTTCTTATTTTACAGTCTGGCCTGTGTGTAGCATCTTTGAAAGTGTTTTTTAAGTCTTCAGTCGTCATTGTCTTATCTTTTTTGAAGCTACAAAGCGAAGTGTTTTTTTTTGGTGAATTAGACCCTGAGTCTAAGTCTCTCCTCTCCTGTCTCAGCTGCAGAGATGGCCTTCTGTGATCAGCAGGCCGAGATGACGGAGTATAAGAAGATTAAGATCAGGCGGGACATGGAGATGGGCGTGGTCATGTCAGTGTTTCGACAAAAGTTGGAGCGGCTCACTGTGCAGGTCATCATGGAGACTCGGCAGGTGGCATGGACACGCACTGCAGACAAGACTGATGGTGTCTGTGAGTATACAGAAATCATGGTCGACCTTCACATTATTATATTCTTAGGAAACAATTAGAGCAGGGGGGTTTATGAAATCCTGTACTCTTTATACAAAGAAATTGTTCAACCTTAACTGAATATCAGGAATAAAGTAGCCTCAGACTTTAAAAATGTACATGTAGAAGTCAATTAAACTTTAAGTTCTTTTTATGGTCACCAAAGAACATCTCTACTGGTATTGAAAAAAAGTCCACCTGCTACGTCCATACGTCCATCAGAAACTGATCTTGCGCACCACATGATCTCTAATACCACAAGACATTTATAATTACAGGTTTGTGTTGTAAGTTGAAGTTTACAAACTTGATGGTCCCACTGAAAATAAAGAAGATGATAAAGACGGATTTTTGTATGACTCGATTCGGCCTTAGTGTATAGTTAAAGAAAAACTCTACTTCCCCAAACATCTACTTGAGGCTATACCTTACCACAATACCTGTTCATGGAGGAAACATCCTAATTTACAACCCCAGTTCCACTGAAGTTGGGCCGTTGCGTAAAAATGTAAATAAAAAACAGGATATAATGTTATGAAACCATGTTCAACGTAAATTCAATTGAACACTACAAAAACAAGATACTCATTGTTCAAACTGAAAAACTTTATTGTTTTATGCCTGCAACAAGCTCCAAAAAAGCTGGGACAGGGACAACAAATGATTCAGAAAGCTGAGGAATGCTCAAAAAACACCTGTTTGGAACATTCCACAGGTGAACAGGTTCATTGGAAACAGGTGAGTGTCATGATTGGGTATTTAAGGCGTATCCCAAAAAGGCTCAGTCCTTCACAAGCAAAGATTGGGGCAGGTTCACCACTTTGTGAGCAACTGCGCGACCAAATAGTCCAACAGTTTAAGAACATCAAGACTCACAGGATTTGGGAATTGTTGTGTTTTCCTTTTATTTATGTTTTACACTACGTTCCAACTTCAGTGGAATTGAGGTATGGCCTGTGAAAAATCTGCCAAATTCTCTGCCAATGCCAAAGGCTTTTTCTGATGATGTCTCTTGTTTGGTTGATCAGGTAATTCAAGTCTGGAGAAACAAGACGTATTGGGAACTTAACACTTCATTGGTTTCACAAACATGGTAATGTTGATCAACCACACGCAGCCACAACAGCCTTGACACAAGTCAGCTAACACGGCTGTGTTGGTCACTCTGACTCCTGACATCCAGTGTTTGCAGGATCTTGGCCTTCGCTTTGGAGATTGTGCTAAGGCTCACTCCAAAAAAAGTTGTGACTTGTTTTTTTGGGACACCAGCTTGAAGTTGCCCTATCACAGGGGTCCTATTCAGAGAAGTCAAACACTTATTGACCACTGTAGCTCAAAGCATGAGTTGATAGCAGCAGCAGGCTACGCTGTTTGGCATTGGCAGAAAAGATTTGGCAAATTTTTCATGGACCATACCCACACACTCAGCTCTGTTGCTCATCCTACAAATGCATGTTCCTTGTAAATGTGGCTCCATTTGAAAGAAGAATAAACAGACTTTACAAAGATGTAAGATCTATGCCAAATATAATTGTTGAAATGAACTTTTCAAGCAAACACAAACTTCCTTACATTGGTGTGATATACAAGCCTGTAGTGATGTGTATAGCTGTTATTGCCATTTTCTTATTTAGCTTCAAGTTAATTGGGGTCAGTATTTTCAATACAGTGACTCTCATTTGTAGGCTTTAAAGCTTATAATAAGCTGTAGAAACAAATGTCTCTTTATTCCATCTGTGTTTGTATAGTTGTTTATGTGCTAGTGAAGGACGGTGAATGTTGGCTGATCACTGAAGTATATTTGAGCTTTTTCTATGATGCCAGTGACAGAGATAGTATTAGTGCCCCATGATGTCTCACTTACTGATGTTTCTGTGCTATGGGTCATGACAGCACTACAGAGCTGATATCACACTGACATCACACCTTTTATTGACAGCAGGAGAGAACTTAAGGCTGGGTGAAAGAGAGTTGTGCTTGTGTTTGAGTGTGTGTGTAAAGCCCCTGTCGTTTTGTGTTGTGCCCTCTGTTTGTTACTCCCTGGTCCAAAAACAGCTCTGAAAAAGTAACAGGGTGACAGGAGGCTCAGAGATGTAAAAGGCTCATGTGACGTACGTTCACATGAGCACTACAAAGAGACACAGTGATGACATTTTTGACCCACAGATAAACTTCCCTTTTCATTTCTTTCATTCAAATTTGTGTGGTGGTGGTTCTGAAATACACAGAGAGGATTCAGAGGAAAATTCATCTGAACTCATCCTGCTCATGACTTCGCATTGTCACCAAGGTTTTGTTTGCAGTTGTAAAGTATCTGTACCAGTGTACACTGTACGTGAAATGTGTTGAGGTATTTTGGTTAGTTCGAGCACAAAGTGTGAACATCATCTTGCTCTGTGAGCAGTATCTGAAACCTTGTTTTAAAAAGTGTGAAAAAAAACTACAGATGTCTGAGTTGATGGCTTACAAGCAGCCTTCAAACATGTTAACCTCCAACATGTGTCTTCTGTTTCAGTGGACCTGTTGGAAATCAGAGAGATTCGCCCAGGAAGGAATTCCAAAGACTTTGAACGCTTTAAAGATGGCAAGGACAAGCACGAAGAAAACAGTTGCTTCACAATCTTCTACGGCTCACAGTTTGTCCTCAACACCTTGAGTCTGGGAGGTGAGGTGTCAAACTGTGTGCTCTGATCAGATAAACTTAGATATCTGTACTGAAAGACCCTGAGAGGACTTTATTAGTGATCTCGAAATAGTCTTGCTCTTACATCTGACCCTAATCCATAATTAAGAATGAGATTATCAACACCAAAATGTTTTGTCTCTAAATGCTTTTTCTCTGTATCTGTTCTGTTTGGATTTTCCCACAAGAACATAAACTAATTTACATCACCTAAACCTCAAGTCCCTTAGGTGACACTATGGAAGCCACATAGCTTAGCATGAAGAAGCAAAGTGTGTTCTTTTTGTATCCTGAAAATGATACACTGTATTTGTTTTGTAGTGGTGTTGGAAACTGGAGCTGGACAGTTTGACAGCAAAAGGAGGTCAGAGCAGAAAAAAGCTAAACAAGAGAGTGATAGAGCACAGGCTAAAACACAGGCTAAGCTAGGGCTCAGCGATTAGTCAATAGTGATAAATTTCAGATCAATTACGATGATCAGCTGGGAGAAGTTGACCTTTTCTTGCTCCACTTCTTTTTGTAAGCTGCAAGAGAAGTAAACATAACGACCAGATGTGGAGCTAAACGTTGGACTGAGAGCAGCAATGTCATTTAGATAACGAAAATACTTACATTTTAAGGAGTCTTCATTATTGTCAAGGGGTCAGTTTGTTTGTTTTGGGTCTTGCACACCTGCAACAGTTTTTGCTTTTTTATTTTCTTTGTTTGTTGATAAAATGTTGAACTAATCTCTGGTTCCTTTCGTTGTCATTACAGATGCTCAAAAATGGGGCATTTAAAAATAATTTAAAAAAAAATTGTGATATTAAATCCAAATCTGATGATATGAAAAATTATAGCATGATCATTATTTTTGCCTTATCACCAACCCTTTGGCTAAGCTGTTTGTGAAAATGTTTATTCCTGCAGTGGTCTGTTCAAACCTGAGAGTCTATGAATCCGTACCTACAAATACACACATTACTTTTTTTGCTTTGCATCCTGGGAAAAGTTGTCTTGAACAAAGATAAGTAGTGTCAAAGAAAACATCTTCTCTCCATTCAGCTGCTTCAACACAAACACATACGTTGGTGACAGTCATGTCCTTATGATACTGGGTGCTAGTGCTCATGGGAAATGGTGTCTCCATCCCAGAAAAACACCAATGATTCAGAAAAAGGTGTCACTGTAGATGTTAAGTCCTTACAGAGCCTTTGAGTGCAACAAGAGAAGTAAAACTGAGGATTTAATGTTCTTGTTCTGTTTTGTTCTTTGAATTTTGTTGGATTTAAATGCATACAGTGGTCAAGTTTTGATCCTGGACTGCACATTTTTTGTTAAAACCCCTCTCACCATCCTTCAGAGCGTAACATTTGTTGTACAATAAGATGGTTTGTTGTTTGTTTTCAGCTGATTCTGTAGAAGAGGCAGAAAAATGGCTGATTGGACTTGAACTGCTCAGAGAAGAAACACTGGCAGCCCCCACTCCAGTTCTTGTTGAGAGGTGCCCACACACACACACACACACACACACACACAGACAGTATTGTTTTTTCTTTTGTAATAAGTAATGACAGATGAAAGTTTTAGATTCTCTTGTAGAAATATTACAGGGTGAGACAAACATTTTTTAGTTTAATGTTCATTATTCAGCTTTGTTGGTTTTTTTGACTTGTTATATGCACAGTTTCTGGTGTCGAAATAATTTATTGAGTTTTTATCAGAACAAGCAGGATAAAGATCAGACTAAAGTTTGCAGTTACCCTGGATCCCAACTTTCCAGCAAGCCAACCCCCGCTCACGGCTCCACTGAAGACTTTCATGCTTCAAACTTTTCATTTCATAGGAACAAAGCAGCCTAAAATAGATGAAGAAAACCACAAAAACAAAAGGGTCTGCACGTCCAGCTATATACATGACTCACATCTCTACTGCAGTCATCATCCTGTACAAAAGTATAAGCATACAGAGGCACATCAATTATTTTCCGATTTAATCCACCTACGTCTTTAAAAAAGTATTTGAGCACACACTTTTGTGACGTCAAAGGGCACTGACACTCATCTCTTTCTTTGTCTCTTTGTGTTTTTCCCTCCAGTTGGCTGAGGAAGCAGATGTATTCTGTCAATCAGACAAAAACAAACAGGTATGATCAAGTTAGTTCGTCACACACTTTGTTTTTTAATCAGAAAACCAATGTGTTGTGTTTTCTTCTTCATGATTTGAGAAAATAAAGTTTTGAGGTATGTTAAAGTTCAATTTCTATTCATAAGCAGAAACTTTTTAATTTAATTAGCGAAAGTTAGTACAACTTTTTCTAAAATTGTTAAATATAAACAGGTATTTTATATTTTATTCATGGTAAAAATCCACACAGGAATGTTCAACCTTTGTGTTTCTATCCCAGCATCTCCATGAAGGAGCTGAAAGCGCTGCTTCCTCTGCTCAACTACAGGAACCCGGGCACCAGAGTCCTCAAAGACAAGTTCCAGGTGCGTCTCTCTGTGCTCGTCCTGACCTTATCATATCAAGTGGAACCAATTTTTGAAATAGTCATTCGAATCCTTTTTTTATATTTGGATACCACTTCCTATAAAACCCTCAAAACAACATTTTATACTTTTTCACAAACAAACACAAGAACACAACCTGAAAGGGTGAGACCAAACACTCAGTGGTCTACACCTGAGGTCCCCAAACCTTTCAGTCCACACCTCCCAAAATAGTGGTGCCAGGAACCAGTGAGTCCCTGCGTTAGGGAATGAAAACACTAACCCAAAAAGGCAAAATAGCAAAAAATGGTCAATGATACTTGATTCAGCTGATCATTGGGAAATAAGACGACCCATGAGCACATGTTGTTGGGTTCAATGGTTCATCAATCTGCAACCACTGATACTGTCATTTTGCTGCATCAATCATCTTTGGGATCTTGTGGTAACAAAGTTCACTCACCAGGTTTCTAGAAATAAGAATAATATCCTCATACAAGTGACTCAACAAGTCAGTTGTTTACTCTTTTCAAACAGTTTAAGCATTAACTGTAATATCTGAAATAGGGACATCTTTCAAGACCTACTAGGTGAATGTGGCTCATATTCATTCCAATAACACGTTTTGACTATAAAAATATCTTAAACTTTTGCTCATATTGCAGTTTTTGCAGTTTTTGCAGTGGTGGAGCATCTTCCAACCTATTCATTAAATTATCAACAGATCAAAAACACAACTGGGTGCAGAGGGGTCACGACAGAGAAGTCAAGTCTCTGAGAAGTTAAGATAGCGAAAGGATCAGCACTCTGTAAGAATGTGGAAGTAAACACTTCAGCAGTTTCAAAATAATGTTACTCAGAAATAGACTCAAAATATTTGGGGATTTCATCATCCTTAATTCAGAGAATCAGAGGAAATCTTTGTACAAAAGGAATGAGGTCAAAAGCTGATGGATAGTCGTGACCTTTGAGCCCTTCGATTGCAGCACTACAACTTAAAATAGATGTGAATCTGCTGAATCCTTTAAAACCCTGAGCTCTTTAGGTATTAAATGATGTGACTTTGACAGTGATTTAATGTTAGAGGCTGCAAGGAGCTTAACTAGTGTGACTAGCGTGTCTGTGTGTAGCTACCTGAATAGCATTTAGAATTTTTATTGAACAATTTTGAGATTGCAGCAACTCCAAGTTCACTCAAGAGACCAACTACCTGGTTTTCATGTGAGCATGATGTTATTCAGCATTAACCCATACACTCTTTCTGCGTCAACAAAGATAAAACATGAAAAAGATAAATAAATATTCATATTCATGCTAATAGTTGAGGTGAAACCGCTAAATGATATTAATCTGGTGTAAATCTGATCTAAAATGAATGATTAAGAGCTTCAGATGATAAAAACCCATCAAGAACATTTCAAAGACTGTAAGGATATGAAACAGCATTTCTGTTGATACTCAGTGTTATGATTTTCTCCTTTTCTCAGGAAATTGGAGCAAAAAAGGACAAACTGGACTTTGAGCAGTTCCATAAACTGTATAACCACATTATGTTTGAACAGAACGAGGTGGGTCTGACTCTTCCAAGTTAAGATAAGCTGTTTGTTTTACTGTTTTGTATTGTTTTTAACTAATTAATTCAATTAATTTCTCAAACCCAGATTCTGGATGAGTTCAAAAAGGAATCCTGTTCTTTTATTCTGGGGTGAGCTCTTCATTATTCCACTTTCAGACATTAATGTGCTTTGATTTCTGCTTTGTGAGCTGCATGTGAAATTAGCTTTTTAATTTTTTTTTTTTTGCTCTTATTTGTTGTACAGTAACACAGATAAACCAGACGCCTCAGCAGTTTTGCTCCATGACTTCCAAAGATTCCTCTTGTATCAGCAAAAAGTAAGAAAAAACGAAACACAATTAGTTCACGTTTACAAGGTTTAATCCAAACATACTCTTATCAAGAATTAGACTTTGGAAATCCAGCACAGCATTTCTCCTCGTCAGACACTGTCACTGTAAAAGCTATTGTTAAGCATATTCACCATGATTTCAGTGATTTCAACATGAGCTGGAGGAGGTTGTGGCTCAGTGGTAGAGTTGATCATCTTATGCAATAAGTTTGGGGTTCAATCCCTGCTCCTGCAGTCAGAGTCAGAGTGATTTTTTTCATCTCAGGAAACTTGCTTTAGTCCTTCTCGTATCCTGACCTCAGTGGGTCATTTACCTGATTAAATAAATGTTAAAGAAACAAAAAAACAGCAGATGCTGAAGTAAAGTGCAAACAATTGTGGCTACATGTGCCTGAATTTCATGATGATATAATTGTGCCTTTTGTTCTTCTGGTTATTTGTCACACTATGCCGTCCTTTGCTGAATGACTGATAATAAAAAACAAACTGAAAAAAAAGCAGGTACCAAAGGTGAACACTGCAGGTGTTTCGACATAATCTTTTTTAAACATGTTGGTCAAAGCTGCAGAGCTGAGTTAAATAGTTCCTAAATAACCTGACTCTCTAATTGATCACCTTGCTGTGTGAAACACTGTAATCTGATTGGTTAGACATTCAAGGGCAACACCTGCTCCTGTCATATCACATAAACCTAAAGAGAAGAGTGCAGCAACACGTTATTAAAGTGGAAGATGATTCATCTGTTTTTATCTGGAGAGCACTGAACTTCAGATTGGTATTTCATGGCCGATTAGTTAATGTCTCAAGAGAGAAGACGAGAGACTCTGAGGGATGTTAGAAGCGATGAGCAGATGTGTCAAAGAGATGTTGACCGATCAGGAAAACGAACACTGAGCAACCAGACACCACAACACTGAGAGACCGGACTGATTCAGAGAAAAGGAAATACCAACAGAGCAGTCACAGGAAGAGGACCTCACACAGGTGCTGCTGTTTTTGTCCCCATCTGAGAAGAAGGTCAGCACATGAATAAATTCATGCTGAGACTTTAACCTCTCAAGACCTGGCGTCCACATGTGTGGACATTTCGTTTCTGCCCCTCAGACCCATGAAATGTCATCTTTTTAAACTTTAATCTATTAGCCACGTTTAGAGACACTTCCCATGTCATCTTTTGGTGATGTCATAACTCTGCACCCATTTCAGTGAGGAAAAAAAGTGTAGTTATGAACAATAAAACTAATAGCTAAAAACAAACAGCTAACTGATAACTCTAAAATCATAAATTCCTGTACGAAGGCCAAGTTTAGATTTTAAACTACTCAGGTGTTACTTTTCCCAAAAGCAAGGAGAAATAAAAAATCCATACTAGACAAACACCCAGTTCTTCAGAGGTGAATTTTTTATGTATGGGGTGAGGGGGGGGGGGGGGGGGGGTGTCCACTTCCCTATATATTAAACATTGATATAAAGACACAATGTTGGATTTTATTCTTAAGTGAGAAGATTTTCAAACTGCTTCTTAATCATATGCAGTAGAGATCCCCGAATCCGTCTTTTGACTGATCAAAACATCTTGTTCTTGAAATCGCTGAAATGATGAGGTTACGCTTAATAATCTCCTGGTTTGTATATCTGAGCCAATCAGTGGTTTACCTTATGATGGAAGTCTGCAGGTCTTTTGACGGGAGGGTCGATGTATATTGCCCGTCATGCGCCCACTCAAAACTTTATCTACACATCAAAACAACGCAGGCTGCAGGCCCTGTGATTGGTCTGCTGAGCAGGATCGTGCTGCCTCTGACTATAACATTTCAGACATTAACACGTGGGTGTTGTCCTTTCTATCCTTCCTTGTAATGATAAGCATTATGTTGTCCACCACTGGGTAAGGAAGGACAACGCAGGAGACATATTGGAGGGGTGGGCCTTAAACACAAAGGTTTGCCGGTGACTCCTGGTGGCAATTGAGTAAGCTTCTACAGGGGTACCCCCTCTTCAGTGTTTTTAAATTTGCTCTGCCTTCCCCTCAGGAGCCCTGGGCCGGTGAGCTCAACCGGGTCAGAGACGTGATGACCACCTTCATTGATGACACCATGAGAAAAACAAACGATCCTGAGTTCACTGTTAGCGAGGTACTCTGTCTACCTGCAGCTGCTCTGTGTGTGTGTGTGTGTGTGTGTGTGTGTGTGTAATAATGACAGATTATGCAAGGACTGAACAGCCTGATGCAAACTTCTTCATGTAAAACCGCTCTGTCGTCATACTGAGCCTCTCCGCTGTGTTATACACGTAACACTGAGCTGACTGTGGCAGCAAACAGGTCACAGGAAGTTACCTCATTTCAGATTTCAGAAGAAATTCATCGTTACAGGCAGGAAAACAACACCGGTGTGTGCGAAGTAAATCATCACAGAGGCTTATTACGTTTATCTGTGTGTGTTCAATTCTTGTCTAGTTCCTCAACTTTCTGTTCTCCAAAGAAAACTCTGTATGGGACGAGAAATTCTCAGGAATCTGTCCCCTGGACATGAACTACCCACTGTCCCATTACTGGATCAGCTCCTCACACAACACGTTAGTATAACCACGCACACACACACACAAACACACACAGAGTCAAACACAAACAACATGAGTCAAAGTTCAAAGATCTTCATGTTAAACAATACAAGTAAAGATAAAGCAGTAAAAGATGATGAAGAAGACACATGAAAATGAACATCAATGAAATGTAACAATTAAGTACACTTTGTATTTTTTTGCAAAATGAATGATTTAAGAAATGTTGACGAGATAAAATTATAAGGATTAAACCATTGTGAGGAATAAAAACTGAAACTCATGCCATCCTCATGCAAGTGAATAAAGTGATGAACACTTCAAAATACTCAAAACCTCATGAATGACAATAGTGTTTCATGTTTACATAATATAATAGCTGGTCTTTTTTTAATAATCTTCCTCAGATACCTGACAGGTGATCAGCTCCGCAGCGAGTCGTCCACAGAAGCTTATGTTCGATGTCTGCGTCTGGGATGTCGCTGTGTTGAATGTAAGTGACACTTCAAATATGTACAGAAAATAAAAACATTTTTCTATATATATATATATTTTTTTGTTAATTTTTTGTACTTCTGTTGCTCTGAATCCTCTCAGTGGACTGCTGGGAGGGGCCAGGAGAGCCAATAATCTACCACGGCTGGACCAGAACCACCAAGATCAAGTTTGAGGACGTGGTCAAAGCCATAAACAGTCACGCCTTCGTTACTACAGAGTGAGGAATGCTGTTATGATTTCACATTTGCACAGAGACACACACACACACACACACACACACACACATAATGAGAATCAAATTCAAATGTTCAAGAGTCATTACTATTATTATTATTGTTTATAATAATAAAAGAGAGTTACACTAATACTGGTATCAGAGCAGATCAATTTTGGTGTCAGTATTGGGACTTAAAAAGTTGGATCCATACATCCCTAATTAAGTACAGTAAACATGGTATGACTAACCATGCACAGGTATCCTTTTACAACAAGTGAACCAGCATAAAACAGCTTAGTTATCTTGTAAGTTCATTCTTTTTTTAAAGTTATTTTTCGGCTTTTTTATGTCTTTAATTGCATTGGGGAGGACAGTGGACAGAGCAGGAAACAGGGTGAGAATGAAGAACGTGAAAAACAGGCCGTAGGTTGGACTCAAACCTGGGCAAATGGCTCAAGGGTAAAACTCATTGAAAATAAAATTCATCCTTGAAAACCAAATCCCCCTTTTTTTTAAGTCGCCCCATAGGCCATTGTGATAAAATTAAATACTTGTTTGCTTCAGAACTAAGACCCTTTTTGAATACTGTATGGATTCCCAGAAGCACTGTTTTCTAATGATTTCTTTGATTTTATAGTATTTCCTGATAATTATTTTTTCTTGTGTCGTGCTCTCGATATTATCACCGTTTTTTTTAGCCTCACTCACTGAACTAAAAACAGAGGTAAAACAGGGACTCAGCTGTAGAGAAGAGCACACAGGTGAATGAACAGTCCAGGCTAATAGTGAAAGATGCACAGGTGTGTCAGGAAAAAAGGTGAGAAACAGAGCAATGAAAGGAGTCTGGAAAAATAACAAGATTATATTACAAAAAGATCCTGTTTCTATGAGAAAGCATTTAAATTGGAAATCATCTGTTTCCTCATGGACGGATCGTTTTATGGAGCTTTTCTGTTTACTCATTCTCATTCTGACATCTCTTAACTGTCTCTCAGGTTTCCGCTGATCCTGTCTATAGAGGAGCACTGTTCCATCGAGCAGCAGCGTCAAATGGCTCGAATCTTCAGAGACGTGTTTGGAGACAAACTGCTGACTGAACCTGTGGAGCAGATGGCCGAGCAGCTGCCTTCACCTTCACAACTCAAGGGCAAGATTATACTCAAGGTACGCTGCATCTGTGCGTGTGTGTTTATGAATTAGTTAAATGTTAACTTTTTGTCTCATTTCTTTCTTCTTGTGTTGTTCTCTGGCAGCACAAAAAGCTGAGTGTGGAGGGAGGAGGGATCAGTCGGGACTTCAAAAAGGGTCAGAAACAGGGAGACCTGGAGATCTGGGACCCAGTGGATCAGGTCAGTTCACCTTCACTCTGAAGTCATTTCACTGTCTTCAACAACAAATTCAGACTTCGAACCAACGTAATAAGCTTTTGATTCCCTGGACTGGAGGCTGTAGTCACTGAGGCAGAGTAAGTCAGAGTAATAATTTGGCTGACCAGAAACAGAAATACCACCATCAACCAACGGCACCATTACAGGGAAACTATAGGGCCCCCCCGCATTTTCTTTCAGCAAATGCAGGATGTTGAAATGCTGAGTATTTCAACATTCTCACTGATGCTTAGCAATTCGACATAGTAATAGGCCAAACAACTCATACTAACACAACAGTGAGGGGATGTTTTCACAGATGCTGTGAAATGATTTATTCTCGCTTTCAGTAAAAAAAATCAGACTGATGAGTACTGGCTGCTCTGTAAAATCCTCTGTGTGAGCAGCTTGTTTGGATGTGAAGTTTAACCTTTGTGTCTTTGTCATTTTCAGCGGTGGAATAAGCACTATTGTGTGATTTCTGAGGATAAGCTGTATTATGCAGAGGAGTATGAGGAGGAGGAAGAAGATCCCAGAAAGGTAAAGAGCACTGTTTTTGAATTCATGTTCAGACTGTGTTAAGTTCTTCTTGCCTGCACAGACAGTTTATTTACTCTTCTTTAAACTGTGTGCCCCTCTTTACATAAAGAAGAGCATGTTACACTTGTTTGCAGATTTTTCTTATTCATGTCTGAAAGTGTAATGACGAAAACGTAGGTAATCACTTGAATCTAGCTTCACTTTACATCAATAAAAAATGCCCATCCATACCTGCACAATCTTTGTCATCATCTTTGGAGGGGGGCATATTCTTAATCCAGGTTTTCTGTTCAGAGGGTAAAGGTATAGAAAGAAAGACCAAACTGTGTGTTTATTTTTGTCTTTAGTACCAGGACCTGCACATCTCAGAGCCCTGGTTTCACGGCCGCATTAAAGAAGGCAGACACATGGCCGAGCGGCTGATCCATGATTTCTGTGTGGAGAGTGGAGGAAGAGACGGCACCTTCTTGGTCAGAAAAAGTGATGCCTACGTCAACGACTACTCCATCTCTTTCTGGTAAAATAGACAATTTCTCTATCTCCTGCCAAAAGTATTTTCAGAGCCTAGATCTGTTAATAACTCAGATCAGCCTCAATGAAAGCAGATATACAGATTGATTTATGCAAAAGTAGAGTCATAGGTTACATTTCAGCTCCTCACTAAAACCAGAAGCAGAAACCTCATCACTTATATTTTAGTTAAACCTTCACTGGCTCCAAATAAAACTCAGGAATAAGCTTCAAGCTTGATTCTTGACTTCTAAAGTGTTTCTGGACTTTCACCCATGTACATGTCTGATCTCCTTACTCCATAAATTTTGATTTTAACCTGAGGTCTTCAGCTGAGGCTGTGCTCACCAGCCCAAAATCAAGGCTGAGGACTAAAGGTGACCTTTGACCTTTACTGTCAGAGCTGAAACAGACTTCATCCCTCTTTTTAAAACAGATTACAATCAAAGTGCTTTTACAGGAGAGGTTATATGAGCGTCTTTAATCTTTGAAATGCTGCTAATTCTTTCTCAGGCAGGATTCCCAATATTTTATCTTTAGATTTAAATTGTTAAAATCTTTAGTCTTTTTCATTCTTTTGATATAGTATTTGTTTTTATGTTTTGATGGTTCTTTAACCGTTTTGGTGTTTGATTCTCTTTTTTTATTTTTGTAGTTTCAATCATATTTCTCTCACATTTCTCTTATTTAAGTTTTATTTTGTAAAGTCATCTCAAATGAAGTTTATAATGATTATTAAACACCCATCAGGCATAATATTATGACCTCTGATAAGAAGTTGAGCCAGTTTGACAAGGATGACCTACTGTACCTCTATCATCTTGGTTCTGATAAAGAACTGTCTGAGGACTCAGTGCATCACAGTTTGGCGGCAGACCAGTCAGGGTGCCAATGCTAACGTCTGTCCACCGGTTAAAGCACCAACAATAGGCACAAGAGCAGTAAAACTGGACCATGGAGCAATGGAAGAAGGTGACCTGGTCTGAAGAATCATGTTTTCTTTAACACCACGTAGATGGCTGGGTACGTAAGTGGTGTGCGTCACTTGCCTGAGAAAACACGGTACCAGGATGTACTATGGAAAGAATGCAGACCAGTAGAGGCAGAGTGATGCTATGGGCAATTGGTCCTGCCATCCTTGTGGATGCACTGTGTCAGACCATGTGTACCTTTTCATGGAAACAGTATTCCCTGATGGCTGTCGTAGGATTGTGCAGCACAAAGCAAAAACGGTTCAGGAATGGTTTGGGGAGCACAACAACCAGTTTGAGGTGTTGAGTTGGCCTCTAAATCGTCCAGATTTCAACCCAAACCAGCACCTGTGGGATGTGCTGAACAAACAAATCTGATCCATGGAGACCCCACCTCACTAGATGCAGGACTTGCATGATTCACTGCTGACATCTTGGTGCCAGATACCTCAGTGCACCTTCAGGGGTCTGGTGGAGGAGACCTCGAAGAATCAGGGTGGTTAGCAGCAAAAAGATGACCAACACGATATTGGGCAGGTGGTCACAATGTTATGCCTGAACTGTGGAAACTATTAGTGTTTCATTCATTAACTGTACACAGTATTTCAGCCCTTTAAGGACCAATAAAACCAAAAGTTTGGAAGTTACAATGCTGACACTCCAAGAGTTTGACAATTTTTCTGCTATTTTAAAAGATATTTATTCAAAACCTGTTGTATTCTCATTTAAAAACATATTTGTGTGTGTGTGTGTTTCAGGCGCAGTGGGAGGGTCCAGCACTGTCGTATCCGCTCAGGTCAGGATGGCATTCACACATATTATTACCTGACTCCAAACCTGCACTTCCCAAGCGTATACGCTCTGATCCAGCACTACAGAGACAGCCCACTTCGCTGCCAAGACTTCGAGCTACGCCTCACTGAAGCTGTGCCACAGCCTGACCCACATCTACACGAAGGGTTTGTCACAAATGAACATTAAAGACTCTGAAAATACAGTTTATTTTGGACATCAGAACTTTCATTTTGTATTCACAAACATTAAGTTAAAGATGATGGATAATTTCAAGTCTTGATTGTAGCATGACTTATTCATTATTTGGCTGTTTGTGAGTTCACCAGTGTGAATATATGGTCCATTTTCTGAAACTTAAGTCTTAAGAAAGTAACTAAAGTAACTTAAGAAAGTTTCCAGACTTCAACAACAACATTTGTTCATTTCATTGAAATATCTCTGCAAAATAAACACTTTAATCCAAATAATCTGAATGACTTCCTCTGTTAGTACGAAGTCAAGTTAAATTCATTGGAACAAAAATTTCCACAAACAACTGAAGGCTGGTTTGTATATCACTCAGTTCATTTCAACCACACACACACACACACACACACACACACAAACAGAAAGAACACTTCCTGTTTTCTCTGGGTTTCATATTCACCTACACACCACAGACAAAACTAAACTCTCTCTTTTAAACGTTTTCCCCCACATAATGTAACAGTCATTGTCATTGTGTGTGTGTGTGTGTGTGTGTACAGGTGGTTCTATGGTAACCTGAGCAGAGGTCAGGCTGAGGATTACCTGTTGAGGATTCCCAGAGACGGAGCTTTCCTCATCAGGACCAGAGAAGGAGAACCAGACTCCTTCGCCATCACATTCAGGTGATCTGACTCCTCATTTCTTTTCACCTGCTGCTATGTTTACGTCGTTTTATTTTTCTATAACTGAGTTCTGTCCAACTTTTTAGAGGGGACGGGAAAGTGAAGCACTGCCGCATCCAGAAAAAGGGAAGTACGTACCTGCTCGGCACCACCACAGAGTTTGAGAGTCTGGTGGAGCTGGTCAACTACTTCAGGAAGAAGCCGCTGTATCGAAAGATTAAACTACGTTACCCAGTCACTCCTGAGCTGGTGGAGCGCTTCAGCACTGTGAGTTACTGAAAGATTCACCTGATTTGGGAAAGCGAGACACATGTCAGACTAAGGAGAGGTTTTGTCTTATTGTGGATACAAATCTGTCTCATCTTACTTAATTAACCAGGTTACTCATTTCTTATGTTTTGTCAGATTTTTAAAAAATCATGAAATGATTTTATGTAGTGTTATATTTACCAAAAACTACCCAGGAGTGTTTGTGGTGGTAAAATATATTTGTAACTGATGAACCCTCCTGTTGTCTTCGGATTTACTCTTCACTATGTGTTATGACTGCTTATAAAGTACAAGCAGAAAAAATCACTCCATTTCTGTGAAAATGCTTCCAATTTATGCACATGTATTAAGCAATTACTTTTGTGGTAGACCTTATTTATATACAATTATTCCTCTTCTAGTGGTAGAAAAAAAGCAAAAATTCTGTTTTTTTTTCACTGATGTTATTATCAGAGGTGCATTAATTGTTGTAATATCACAGACAGGTGTTTGTCAAATGGCCCTTTTCCACTGACTCTCCTCGACTCTACCCGGTTTGTGTTGCGTTTCCATTAGCGCGGTACTACGCGGCAGACGCCAGTTTTTAGTACCTACTCTACCCTGGTTCCAAGCGAGTAAAACCGATACTAAAAGGTGACGTCGACGGTCTGCCGGTCACTCATTGGTCAGAGAATGTCCTCACGGAGGCTTAAGACTGAATGAATCACTTACAAGAGGCAAACGAATAAGTCAGCCACGAGTTTTTAATGACATTTAAACCTGACGGCACAGAACCAGACTGAGTGAACACAAAATACCACCCTAAAATGCTCCTTCATGATTCCTAAATAAGTTAAAAGTCCATTTTAAACGAAAAAGAAGTTAACAGCAAAGATAGTTCGGTTTAAAGAGTCTTTTAAATTAAATCAAAGTTCGTCGGCACAGGAGCGATCTGTCTGCCACGAGAGTCTTTTAGCACCAATCAGTCCATTAATCCACAGAGATCCAAAAAGGAAAACCAGTTCAAAGAAGAATTATTGAGCAACAAAAAATCTCCGGTATACCAGGCCCAAAAATCAAAAATTAAAGTGATCTCACTGGATCCAGTGAAGAGTTAATGTCGTTAAGCAGCGCCTTCGTTTCCCTCTGCGCGCATGCAGCACCAGGCTGTTGTTTACCTCCGTTGTCATGCCGCCCGACATTGAGCCGCTGTATTACTTTAATGAAATCTTTTGAAAGCTTTGTTTTTTCGTTTAAAGACCACGGTGGCACATATGTTAGTACAAAATGATGTTTGTGTCGCGTTATAGATGACATACACGCACTTTAGCGCAGCTGTTATAAAATCCACGCCCACCGTGAGTCTGTAGTCGGGCTAGTGGAAAAGCTAACCAAACCGTGTAGAGCCGAGTAGAGCCGAGCCGAGCCGAGTAGTGCTGGAATTGTGTAGTGGAAAAGCGCCAAAAGTGATAGCAGGATATTGTTATGAAATCATTTAAATTTCTTTAATGGCAGCAAGATGCTATAAATTTATATAAAACATACATAATCTAAAAATAATAGTAAAAAATTAACTAATTTTACATTTAAATACTATATAAGAGCGTTCAAGTTTAACATGTGGTGGTTTGCTCTGACAGGAGAAAGACTGCGCCTCTCTGTACGAAGTGAAGACGTATGTGGAGCCCAATGAGATCGAGCCTGCTCTGGTGTGTATGAAGCTACATTATCAACATGTGCTGTCTCATCCTTCTGTGAGTTCACTCAATAATGTGTGTGTGTGTGTGTGTTTTCTGCCTGTAGCCTCAGAGCACAGTGCGGGCTGTGTACAGCTATCAGGCTAAAAGACCAGATGAGCTGAGCTTCATTACAGGAGCTCTAATACACAACGTGTTAAAGGAGAACAACGATTGGTGAGTTCAAACATAGACACAAGTTACAAGATCAGCTATAGACTTCATCCATTCATTGGGTTTTTCCACACTGTGAAGATAGTTACACTGCCTGAATTAAAACAAAGCAGCAACCACTTGTTAGAAAATAAAGGTAATGTACAGTGAGAGTTATGGACAACAGCACACAGGGTAAGAGAAAGCCAAAAGCAGTCTACACACTGTTATGCACTTTGTATGTATTGTATGCCGCGTCCATAAGTTTAAGTCTGGGTAAACAAAAAACAGGGTCTCAATACAAATGAAAAACTCTAAATATGATGATAAAATTTCTTAAATTGATCCAATCATGTTCATGCAGAAACATAATTTTACTTGATGAAAAATCTTGAAGAGAAAATGTTGAATCTAGAGCCTTGAGGAGTGTTCCAGGGTGTTAATGCAAAAGGAAAATTCTCGTTGATAAAATGAAACACTGAAAAACAATCTTCCTAAAACAGGATGGTAAGTTAAATGTAATGAGTATAAGCAAATTTGGTTTCCTTTTGTATTTACAATTTTAGCAAATCAAGCCGAGCAACTATAAAAACAGCACTGACTTAGGTAAAAAAAAAAAAAAATAATAATAATAATAATAATAATGGAAGAGAAGTATTTGAACTTGAGGGAGTTAGTGAGTCTTAAAACAATTTTTATTTTGAGGGGACTTTGGGTAAAATAAGCAATTTAGCTGATTTTGACTGTTTTTACTGAGTTTTAAGATACATTGACAAATTTAGAGGAATGTTCCAGCTCAATTTAAGATCTCACTGTAAACTCAAAGATTAAAAAAAATAACTTTTCAAAGCAAGGTTAAATGTCTAACATCTCTATGATTGATTGTAGTGTTTGTGGCAGGACATAGAAGGAAACAATGATACACAGTGACAAAAGATTGGAGATAAAAACACAGTTGACTGACTGATATTCAGAAACCAATCAGCAACATCACAGAGACCACATCAGTGATTGTTACAGGTTAATATAAAAACATGTGCTGAAAATAGAACAGTTCCCATCATCCTCGTCTTTCTTCTCCTCAGGTGGAAAGGTGACCATGGGGGGAAGGTGCAGCTCTTCTTCCCATCAAACCACGTGGAGGAGTTATCCAACAACGCCAAACCTGAGACCAGAAATCAGGTGAACATGAGATCACGCTTTAGTTTTAGGTCGACCCTGATGATACGATTGAAATTTAACTGTTAATGATGTTTGAACAGGACATGGAGGACAACCCACTGGGCGAACTTTGTAAGGGAGTCGTTGATATCTCCAAGTGCAACATCCAGAACTGTGAGTCCACTGAATGTCTGACCACAATATAATACATATATGTAATACATCTTAGCTTCAGTGCAGACAAAAGTTTAGACTCCTCACACTACATTGATGTTTATATGTCAAAAGTATTAGAAAGTAGGACTCTTAAGATAGACTTTTTAGTGACGTGTAGATATTATGGAGCTGCGTTGAAGGGTTAAAAATGAAGCTGGTCATCAAGTATATAACAAGATAGTTTGTAAGATTTATAGTCAAAATAGTTTGAGATCTGAAATGTTGGAAAAAAATGTATGATTGTAAAGATAAAGGACAGTTTGTGTATAAAGATGAAGCATGTTTGGCTGTTTGATCTGTCAGAGATCTGCAGAAGTTGTGCATCTCCCCTTATTCTTTGCCTTTGGATCCATTTCGTTTGTTTCCAGTGAAGAGTGGTAAAAACGGGAAGCCTCACGTGCTGACCCTGCAGGACAAGGAGCAGGACAGTCTGCAGTTTGACCTGGCAGTGAGCTCTCTGGAGGAGCTCTTCAAATGGTACGAGGTGGGCTGGGACATCACTCAGAGAGAGATGAGTAAACAGTACAAGAGGGAGCAGGAGGTGAGTGTCTCTACGGATCTGAAGTCACAGCCAGAATAAAGACAGAAGAGCTTTACCTATGTCACAGTTTATTCATGCTCAAACTGAGAATGACGTCTTATTACCAAAACGGATCAACAACGATGAAGCGCTTTAGTGGTGGACTGTGAGTCTAAATGTACAAACAGGAAGTGGCTGTCTTTCTGTCCAATGACAGATCAGACAACAGGAGGAAGTGGAGAAGAAGGCAGAGGTTGCCATGGAGATGTCTGACCTGGTGGTCTACTGTCAGCCCCGCAGCAAGGAGAAGGACCGCTTTGGTATGTACTTAAAGCTCAACACGCCACAGCGTCCAACACTGTCGAGAATAACCAAGTTCAACCACAGCCTCAAAGTAAAATTACACTTCAACTCACCCCCAAGGTCAGAGGGTCACAGTCAATACAAGTCACTCACAATGAGAAAAATATTCAGAACTGGTTCCCAGTTTCATTAAGTCAACCATCAAGTAAAACTGTAATTATAACAGTTCTATGAAGAGCTGGCAACATTATTTCTCACTGCTAGTGTCAAGCAGAGCCTCTGTGTATTCATTTTCACAACAACCCAGGATCATCTCATCTACATGATTAAATACAGTGTTGTCACTGAGCTTAAATCCATTAGTAAGAAGATGAATATCAGGGCAAAGAACACAACACTGGGGATGGCCAAAGCTAAAAATACAGAATGATTATCTCAGTTAGTCCATGAATAAGACCTGGACGTACCCTTCAGGGCTCATGAGATGCTCTGAGACTGTTGCTGTTCACACACTGTTCACCATGAATATGAATCTGGATTTCCTTTATCACACATTGCACAGCTACATGTCCCTTTGAGAGTAGACACTCAAAGTTACATCTAAAGTTTCTCATCATGCTTGGTCCTCACTGAGTGGGATGAGAAACAGAAGCTTCTGTTACTGTTCTTACACCACAAGCCCGTTATAAAACAAACAGGATGTGGCTGAAAGGAAAGATCTAAAGGCAAGACAGTTTCCTGTGCATCACACGTCTAAATTTGGAAATCCATATTCAACTAAACCCGCAGCACCATTCAGAGAAAAAGCGCAATTTGAAGTCTTTTTTTTCAGCATGTTTCTTTAGTTAAAATCCAGCTACAGAGTGTTTTCCATTAGCAAACTAGCATCAATGACTTTTTGACTAACTGCTGCTGCTAGCTGTAGCTTCACCTTGCTGCGTTAAACAGTGTAAGAGTACGGTCCTTACACAGAGGCCTGCAGCTGTGAGGTAGAGAATGACCACAAACATTTCTCCAACACATGAAATGATTTAAATTTGTTGCCGTGTATTCAAACTTACATGGTATGCTCACCACATATGCTCATTTGCACAACAGCACAACTTTGAAAAGCAATTACTCACACGTGAAGTAAAATAAAACAGAGAAAGAAACTATACAAGTAACATGTCAAGATATAAAAGCAAAAACCAGCAGGCAGCTGAAAGCTAACATCTTACCAGAAACATGTTGAAATGTCTTCCAACAAATGAGAAAATACTGACAATTATCAAACACCTCAAGGGAGGAAGAAACCGGAAGCAGTCAGCAACAGTCTCCACAGTGCAAAATCTAAGAAAGTGTTTATGTATATTTAAATAAGGTGTTATTAGACTTAATATGAACCAAAAGTCACCTGACAAGTCCAGACAAATGTCTTATTCCAAGAGTCTAACAGACAAAAATGAGGCCTAACAGGGGGTTAGGGAAAACTAACAGTCATGTTTTTTTTTCAAATAAGAATTTCTCCATACATAGAAAAAAGATGAGCATCTTTCTGTCTCATTGGCTGAATTTTTTTACTCTTTAAAACCAATTCAGGTGAAATTTTGATCCTTCAATATCTCAAAAAAAGACATTTTTCCATTCATGTTCCAGTGGACCTGCAGCAACAACCAGCCAGCTCAAGATGTGAGGTAACATCAGACAGAAATCTGACATTTTAAATCAACTCTCTACTCAAATCACTCTAAGCGCCCTCAAAACTAATGTCAAGAAAAACAAGAAGCGAAGTCCAGGGTGTACTAATAGGCTGTAAAATCAAAGGATACCATGACAGTCGACATCAACTGAGGGCTCCACAAAAACTGCTCCCCTGGTGACTGGCTGCAGTATAGGTCAAAATTTGTTTCCTGCATTCTGCATTACATGCATTCTAGATGAGAGGTGGTGAAACTTAAAAAAATTATTACACCCCATAAATGTCTCTCACATCCTTACGCTGCTGTGGCATGAAGATGTTTTTTTCTGAGGAGTTGTTTTTTCATGAGTTATAAGTTGTCATAAACTGGGTTTGAAGTTTCATTTTACAATGATTGACAGCTGCAGTTCTTCAATAGCTTTTTGAGAATGGCAAGAAACTTTGGCAAAGAGAGCCAAAAAGAGATCAGACTTTCGAAAGAAAAAAACCATAATAATTTTTTACTGTTTTCGTCAACCAGCTCCACTCAGACTCTCTACTGCGTAGACTCTTGCTGCATGATGGCAGCTCCTGTGATTAGGTTTTTTTGGGCTTCAAAACAGGGCACCGGTAAAAGGCAGAGCCATGCTGTTCATTCTATATACAGTCTATTGGTGTAACCTTCGCCAGCTGAGCTGTCTCCAACTTCAAAACCTTAAACTGTCCCTTTAAGAGCATCAGCCAGCCGACATCATGTTTAGCCATGAATAGCTACAAAATACTGGCGTGAAAAATGGAACTAGCAAAAACTAAGCAGGTCTTCAGCCAGCATCAGTTAAGCCTCTGTCTCTGACTGATTTTACTTTTCTTCTTTACCTTCAGACAGCTACACCTACAAAGAAATCCGCTCTTTTGTGGAAAACAAGATCCCTGGAAAGAGCCGCACCAAGGACTTCCTGCAGTACAACTGCAAGGCCCTGAGTCGAATCTACCCAAAAGGCCAACGGGTGGAGTCCTCTAACTACGACCCTTATCCACTGTGGGCCCTCGGCTGTCACATGGTGGCTCTGAACTACCAGACTGCAGGTGAAGTATTTCATCTGAGCTGTTATCACACAACGGTGGACTCTGATGAAAAATACTCTATAATACTCTTCTGTGTCCACTTATTGAAGGTCTTTCAAGTCAAAAAAGCATGTTTAGGAGGTTTGAAGCAGATACTTGTGATTATAGGAAGTTGAATCTAAGTGAACAGGGAGTGACGATGAAGTGTTTAGCTGGTATCCTTCATAGAGGATTAGACATTTCATTTACACCGAGCGGCAACCTCCGGTCTGAAAAAATGAGACAACACATAAGTGCTAAAAAGCTGCTGTTCCTCCAGTGACCGCTTGAGGCTGGCTCCAGAAGCACCGGAAGTACTGTACAAGCAGACGGGAAAAAGGCCATTTTCAGAGCAAAAATCGGCGTATTTAAAGCCTGGTACAAACTCTGTCTCCCGTCTGGATCGCTTATTTTGCTAACAGCACACACTGTGAGGGGGGTGAATTTTTTTCTAACTCGGCCATTTGGAAGATATTAGGATCGAGAGCTTGCCCAATCAGAACCACAGCTCAGATCACGTGACTGACGGGCGCCCAATAGCTGTAAGTTTGGGCACTCGTCACTCGTCCCATTTCCAATATGGCCGCGCCCGTCGTTTAGCCTCAAAACGGAGCTGCAGTAACAGACGGGTGACGTCACAGAGACCACGTCCATGTTTTATACAGTCTATGATTTACACACGTCTTCCATGCACAGACATGAAGCCATCTTTTAGTCAACCAGGCCCACTATGTTCACAGCTTCTTTTTGTGTGTGTTTGTGTCCCAGACAAATACACCCAGCTGAACAGCGCCCTCTTCAGCCTGAATGGATGTACAGGTTATGTGCGTCAGCCAGAGCTCATGCGATGTGATAGCTACGACCCTCAGGGGGAGAAGAGGAAGGTCAAGTACAACATTGTGGTCAGAGTAAGTGTCTTCAGAAACAGACTTTGGAAGAGGAGAATGGTTTAGTCTTAGTTTTATATCATTTTGAGAAAAGAATAACCAGTTATTAAATGAATTACTGGTGGGTTTTTTGTCTGTAGGTGATCGCTGCCAGACACCTCCCTAAGCCTGGCCGCAGCATCGCCAGTCCATTCGTGGAGGTGGAGCTTTGTGGACACACTGAAGAGAAGTTCAAGACCCCCGTGTGTCGTAAGGAAACAGGGAGGGGGGTTAACGATGAACTAACTGGACGAGGAGGTAGATGTAGGACTGAGCGCGGTCATTAAAAGAGTGCTGTTGTTGTGTTGACTGCAGGCGATAACGGTCTGAACCCAGTGTGGAAAACCCCCGCTGAGCCCATCGTCTTCTCCGTGTACGAGCCTGAACTCACCTTTCTGCGCTTTGTGGTCAATGAGGAGGACATGTTCTCAGACCCTAACTTCCTGGCTCAGGCCACGTTTCCTGTCAAAGGACTCCGCTCAGGTGGGACACACAAAAACACACACATACATACAAAACAAGCCCAGTGAGTTTTGCTCTTGTTGAAGAAAAACAGACGATATCACAAAACACACTTTTTGTCTCCTCTGAGATGAATTCTGACTCTGAGAAAGTGCAGCAGTACCACCAGAAACATGTTATTTGTTTCATAAAAGTCTAAAGATGTTTCTTCAAAGATTTTTTTTATCACAGTTGAAATCAAAATCATTTTATTTTGTTGAAAGAGTCCTTCGGAAAGCCTGCTGTGGTATTTCAAAATAAAACTCACTTTGAATACTTAGTGGTAGTAAGTCACAAAGTCAGCGTCCAAACAGAACAGATGGACACAGATTTTCTGGCTGCTTTTGTAAAATGACCCAATCTGTTAATGTTTTTTTTACAGTGTAGTGACACTTTTTGATTCACTTTACAGGTACTGAAGCCAATAACTCATCTGTACAAACAGTATTTATAATGAGAAGCACTCACTATCATAAACATGTTATGGTCGCTATGAAGGAAACACTGCAGACAACAAGGCCTGAAAGAGAAAGTTTATCATCAAAAAGTGGTGGTAGTGATGAAGTTGGAGGCTGTGAAGAAGAAACGAAAGTCCAGACAGGCAGATCCAAACACCAGGAGAACCAGGGGCATTTTCTGTGAGACCTTTAATCACTCAAAAAAGGAGCTTTTTAATTCTGCCTTTGTTCTTTCTATATTGGTCCTATAACAGTGTAACATTGGCGTCCCAGTGTGCAAATTGACAATGTTGTGTGGGATTTCAGTGGCACAACAGGAAAACGCCCAACAGGAGTCAAAAACATGAACACAATAATTCTACAGAGGGGTATAATACTTCCCCATATCCTAAACATAGATAGTAACAAACCTGGATGTTCAGACTAAACCTGTGCAGAATTTTTTAAAACCTCTACATGTTCATTTGTTGTAGAAATCCCTGAATCTGTCTGTAAAGTGACACAGATGTTCTTTAATTAGCACATCTTAATGAGACTTGTTGAATTTAGGTATAGAGATAGATCTCCTAGATCTCCTGATTCATGGCACATTGGAGGTAGAGATGGGCTGATACACTTTTTTTACATTCCAATCTGATCCGATATTTTAAAATTAAATTGTGCAGAAACCCAATCCATACCGATACAGTAGGAAACATAGTAAAACCATTGACTGTATATAGAAGTAAAACACACACACAAAAAAAATCTAAATTTCAAGCCATTTGTTATACAGCGTTGCAACAACCTGAGTGCAATATGTAATGGCATGGTATGTTCTAGGACAGTGGTTCCCAAAGTCTGGGTCAGGACCCTTTGGGGGGTCGCGAGACATTGATAGGGGGTCATGAAATGTATCCCAAAATGGAAAACCATGAACAATTCCACATTTTATCCATTATTGTAAGAATAAAAGCAAAAACAGGGGTTAAAGATAATATAAAATTATGCAAACAGAAAATGTTTTATCTGTTTTTCACATTTCTTTGTTGCAGTTTGATACAGTGAACACAGCAAAGTGCACATTACTCAGTGAATTTTCTACTGATCAGCTAAATGAAGTATCCTGGGGGGGGTTGTTTGTTTTTGTATGTTTTTGGATTGGCCCATTACTGTTGTACCACCACAGCAGGGGGTCGCCAGTCTCTAACGTTGCCATTTTGGGGGTCACGGGTGGGAAAGTTTGGGAACCCCTGTTCTAGGACTACATGCAGCTTGAACATACATGGCAGTCACCTGAAGTTTTTCATGCTTTCTGAAAGAAGCCTCGATCCTCTGCTGTGTGTGTTGTTGTTTAGCCTGGAGTTGTATCAGCTCCCTGTGTTCTTTTGCGTGCTTACTTTTTAGATGCTTGATCAAATTGGTGGTGTTGTACGTCGAAACGCTCTTTCCACCCCTCGGAACCATTGTTTCACACACATTGCACTTTGCGTGGCTACTTTTTGGCGTCTCAACTGAAAAGAAATCCTCACTTGAGAAGCCATGCTGCGCCGCTCACAACCAAAACACCCCTCCTCCCTCTGTTCTACCAACGTGCTTGCACGGCGCTGTATATGTGCATCACCACGTTAAGACTACGCCTCCTGCACATGCAGTGTGTGAGTGAAGGAACGCTGCAGGCTGCAGCACAGGCCGCTATTTGTTTAATACAGGATCGGATTTAATGCCTCATGCTCCGATACTTGCCGATCCGTAATTAATTCAGATTGGCACCCGATACCGATATAGTATCGGTATCAGCCCAACACTGATTGGAGGGGTGGGGCCTCAAACACCAAGGTCTGAGTGGGCAGCCTTGAAGAGGTAGAAGCTAAAATGAAGAGGTTAAGATAAAGGATGAAACATGTTTTCTGAAACAGCTGAATGAGAGAAATTGTGATCTTTTTAGGGAGCTGTAAATTATATAAAGTTACGATGAATATCCCCTCTTTAAAGGTTTTACAGTTATGCCTTGAACTGCCCCAAGAAAAAGACCAGGGACGATGGTTAAATAAAGTTTTTTCTTTATGTAGATGGAGCAGTGTAAGCAGCAACGTTTCCCATCATAGTAGCATTGAAAAATACAGCCCCCCAAAAAAAGTATTGGAACAGCAAGTTTAATTCCTTCTTTTTTTTTGTATGCTGAAGACATTTGAGTTTCAGATAAAAAGATAAATATGACACAAAAGTTCAGAATTCCAGCTTTTATTTCGTGGTTTTTACATCTAGATGTGTTCAACAACCCAGGACAGAGCAGCTTTTCTTTGAACCCACTCACTTTTCAGGTGAGGAAAGGTATTGGAAAATGTGACTGATGCAGGATAAATATGGAAAAAGAGGGATAAACAGTGGTGCCAACTGAAATGATGTTGTCCAAATATTAATTATTCTGATAAAACTATGTAGAAGAGGCTGCTAGTTTATTAGCAGACTGAACTATGAGGGCTGACATCACATGCTTGTCATCTGTTTCTTGTCCAACAGGTTACCGCTCTGTCTCTTTAAAAAACGGATACAGTGAGAACTTGGATTTGGCCTCTTTGCTGGTCTTCATTGATATTCAGCCAGCAGGGGTGAGAAAAGCACACAAACACACATCAGTGTCGATTTCATTATGCAGGATGGACAGTTTAACTTAAGTTGTGTCATGTTTCTTTTTCTTCAGCAAGCGGAGGAGGAGCTGTACTCGTCCTCCAGTCAGCTGAAGAAAAAGCAGGCGGAGTCTAGCGGTGAACTGTTCCTGTACGACACACACACCAACATCCAGCAAGCCTCACTGCCACGGCAACACCTCAGCAGAGAGTTCAGCACCAGTGAGAGACACAGGTGAGCCACCACTCCTTCCTGACAGGCAGCGTGAAGAGAATACAGATCAAACCTGATGAGTGTTTCATTCTGCCTGTTCTGCTTTGTTTTGCTCCAGGTCGAAAGAGAAGAAGTTGAACAACAGTAAGTTCTACTCCTGAGACTCTGAAGAACCTCACCTGTCTGCTGCAGAGAAACGTCAGCTGCAAATCCAATTCCACATTAGCACTATTTATTCAGGTTTGTGATCTGCTCTTGAATCACTTGAAGTGAGCATCCTCATTTTGTTTGTCCTGTTTTTGATTTCAAACTATAAAAAGTTATTCAGCTGCGGTGCATTATTTCAGTCAGCGGCTGTGAGACCATGACACCTCAAACTGCATAGGTGGTGCAAATATGCTTCATTAAAGACTCAGCTTTCTCTTTTTTTCAACCCTCTCCAGACTCTGTGAGGAGCATAAATACACACCTGATCAAACTCTTATGACCGGTTGTAAAGTTGCACAAATTTACATTTTGCACGTTTGGATCTTCTTTTAATATCTAAAAATCAGACATTTGTCCGGTGAGTGTGGCTCATATTAAGTCTGATTAGATGCTTTCACTAGGAAATGGACTGGATAGATTAGTTTCAGTTTTTTTTTCTGTTCATGGATGCTGTGGCTCAGTAGTTGGTCGTCTCTCCATCAGCAGGTCAGGGTTTGATCCCAGCTTCTGCAGTCACATTTCATTGTTCTCAAGCAAGACTCAGAACCCCAAATTGCTCCTGCTGTTGTTCAGTGGTGTATGAATGTGTGTGAATGAGGTTAGTTAATACCAGTGGTCCTTTACTTCAGAATGGGGTTTAGACGGGTGAGTGAGACGAGCAGTGGAAAAGTGCTTTCATTGGTTAGAAAGACTAAAAGAGTCCATTTACTGTGATGACTCGTACTACTCTTGGTGAACTAACCACACTGTTTCCCACACAAAACTGTGATAGTGCTTACACTCAGATCATCACAAGTGCTGGATTTCTTTTTTCTGTGTGGATAACAAATGATAGTGTGATTCTCACTTAAGATATGAGTCTGTTTCAGTTCCTCTCTGTGCTGCAGGTGTTTCACCATCTCTCATTTGGTTAAAATCAAACTTCATGATGCTCTTGTATTTATTATTGGTTTGAAAGGCATGTTTTTTTAACTGGAATGATGTTTTTGCCTCAGAATTAGAAATGAAATGTGCATGACTTATCAGTCTGTAAGCACGGAAAGGTTTTTTTGTTTATTTTTTCTTGGTGTGACATTTCTTTTTTTTTTAACTCTGAATGTTCAGTCATGTTAGCAATAAAAGTAACATAATCTCATTAAATGAACGGTTAATGTATTTAATTTGAGGCTGGATTATGTTTTTAGCTTTTCTCATATGAAGTCAATAAAGTTTACTTTGTGAAATATCAGGTGTCTGTGTTTGACTTTGTTTGTTGACCCTGTTATCCAGTGACCTAAAGTCTGATCTCTGGTGTGTTCATGTTTACAAAAAAGAAACATAAAAAAAACACTCATCTTACAAAAACACAACAAACACAATTTTTACATGTGAACTTTTCATTCACACAATAAAATCCAGACACTGACCAACAAAGGAGAATGCTAAAGCTGATTTCATTCTTAGTTGTTCACATAATTACATCACATCATATTGATATGTTAAAGCAGAAAGCTACAGACACAGTATGCTTATCATACTTCTTTTTTTTTTTCTAAAGCTGTTCTTATTGTAGGGAAAAATAACAAAAAATGTTTTTCACAAAACCACAACATGTTTTTTTTTTTTATATACACTGCCTGGCAAAAAAAACAAGTCCTTACCATATAAAGGGCACACACTCGTAATATTTTCTTGGACCCTCTTAAGCTTTGATTACAGCATGCATTCATTGTGGCATTGTTTCCATAAGCTACATCTCAAAGATTCTCAATGAGGTTAAGGTCTGGACTCTGTGGTGGCCAATCCATGTGTGAAAAAGATGTCTCATGCTCCCTGAACCACTCTTTCACTATTTGAGCCCTGGCATTGTCATCTTGGAATATTGATGGAATAACCTGGTCATTCAGTATATTTAGCTGACCTCATTCTTTGGGAACATAATGTTGCTGAACCTGAGCAACTGCAGCAACCCCAGATCAGAACACTGTCCCCACAGGCTTGTACAGTAGGCACTAGGCATGATGGGTGCATCACTTCACCTGCCTCTCTTCTTACCCTGATGCACCCATCACTCTGGACCAGGGTAAAACTGAACTCATCAGATCACCTGACCTTCTTTCATTCCTCCAGAGTCCAGTCTTTATGCTCCCTAACAAACTGAACCCTTTTCTCCCTGGTTAGCCTGCTCTTCCTTTCACTATTCTGACAACATTTCTTCCTGGAAGACGATGGTTCCCTTCTATCTTTCCAGTTTTTAATAATGCTTTCGACAGTTCTTAGCCCAATTTTAGTATCAACCTCCTTAGATGTTTTCTCTGCTTCATGCCAATGATGTGACCCTTCTTAAACAGACTAACATATTTTCCACGACCACATGATGTGTCTTCCTACATGGTTGTTTAAGAAATGAGAAGTTACTCATTTGATCAGCTGGGCTTAAATGCTTATGCAGCGCCAAGGCTCAGAGTTTAGATTTGATTCAAGGATTCAAGGAGTTTTATTGTCATTCAACCCATGTAAAACATGGGTGGGATGAAATGAGGTTACCCTGGTCCCGGAGCAAGCCCAATCATAGAAATGACAATAAGAAATATATACAAATATACAAATATACAATAAAAAAGAGAATAAAAGAAGAACACAATCAACTAGCCTTTTTAACAAATAGACAGAATAAAATAATTAACTGTGCAAAAATTGCAGTGTTCATTTGACATTGGGTCACTGACTCCGCACATGTTGTGGTCTAGGAGTGAAGTTGTGTCTTGACTGTAGATACATTACTGTCCACTAGATGGCGTGCTCCACACAGTGCAAAATTAACCTGTTGCTCTTTTGTCACAACACCCCCTGCCTGTCTGGTTTCCCCATATTCTTCTGTCCACTATCCGAATAAAGGCCTTAATGAAGCCCCCCCCTAAAATAACCTTTGAAAGTGTGTCTACTTATTACCAACTTCATATTTTCAGACGATTATTCAAATCAGATTAGTTCAGCTGCATGTTTTATGTAAAGAACAAGAGTCCAAAAACACACACACTGACTCACACACACTGTGAGGGTGACTCTGGGTACCTATGTTCTCCCTCACTCAGTTTTCCAACATGTTAATGAGTCACTCAGGTGAGAGGCCTCTGAGCCATATGGGAGGTGCTGGAGGGAAACAGATGCTAAGAGAGAAAGAGAGAGAGAGAGAGAGAAGCTAATGGGCAGAGGATGACGAAACAGTGTGTGTATGTGTGTGTTTGACAAAGAGAGAGAGAGAGACAGTGTGTAGAGAGCCACACACCAGCACCATTAGTCACCTGTCAGTGCAGGTAGAGATCTCTGGATATCTGAGCTGGGACGTCCCCCTGGAGGATTCTCTCTTTCACTCTTCGACTTTCTCGTCTTTGTGAAGTCCTGTTTAATTTATTCTTTGTGGTTTTTACACCACAAAGCTTGATTTGAAGCTTGATTTCTGGGTTTTTCACCTGTGGATGTACGCCGTGGTCAAATCATAAGGAACTTTTTGAGGATTATTGAGCGTCATAGGAAGGAAGAAAACTTGAACCTTTCTCTCACACCCTGAAGGAGATTGTTGTTGGTAGATAAACTGTCTGATCATGGAGGATTTCCCATCCAAAGTTACCACAGAGACCGGCTCCCCCAGCACTCAGACCTCTCAGCAGGGGGGCAACAGCCTCCGAGGGCTGGCATCCAACGTGGTCACTATGGTGGACATGTCCTTTGTCAGGAGCATCCCAGCTATTCTCATGGTTTCAGAAATCGTACGTAGTCACTTCACTCTGTTCTGTTTTTCTTTCCTTTCTGGGAGAGGGAGAACTTCTGCTCTGTTGACTCAAATTTTGGGTGAACTCAGGCCTTTGAGAAATCTTTTTCCGAATAAAGGTAGAAAATTATCTGGGAAAAAAATGTCAAAGGTCGTCACTTTGGTTCTGCTTGTTTGATTGAACAGTGTCCTCTCTTCACTGATTGACCCGCTCTGAGCTCTGATCACACACACAGGTCATGTGACCGGTTGGACGAATGACAGGTGCAGGTGACCTCTGTCCCGTGAAGCCCCCCCATCCTCCTCTTCTCTGCTGTTACTACACTGAACCTTCAGCTCTGTCAGTCAGAACAGAGCGTTCACTGTTAATGATCCATTTAAAATGAGTTTTCGTCAAACATTACTTTGCGAGCAGCTTTATAGGTTTTGGTTGTGTTGCAGTGACCGACAGAATGGTCATAGATGGAGGTAGAGTAGGTGTGTGAGGTGTGTGAGGTGTGTCAGGTAACTCTTGAGTCAAGACTTCACCCTCTTATTGAGTTACTCAGTAATAATAAACTCGAGTCTGCTCATTCTTCCAAGAATTCATCAATTTTTATATTGCACTAAATCATTCACAGACTTATCTCTCTGCACATCATTTTTGTCTCGTAGTATCTTGAAATAAGACATTTTTCTGGAACTGTGTGGCCAATGTGGCTCAATACATTTTTTTAATAGAAACAAGTCATAAAAACTTACTTAGATGTCAGTTTACAAGAAGAGCAAATCTACACTTTTCTATGTCTCAGATTGTTTAACGACCCAAACTGTAACCAACCATGAGTAAAGACCCGGTGATAGTTATCAAACATGGCAGGAAAACTTTTGTTTAATTGGGAGAAACCTCACCTGCTGTGAGAGATAGATGAAGTGAAATACATACATACTGTATATATATGATATAGAGAAAAAGTTTGTAAGAGAAGGATAACAACAACACCAAAAGCAGTCTAAAACTTTGCAGAAAACAAATAAACATCTTTGTCTCTAATGATGGCTGAACAGTGGTGTAGAGGTTACCTGTTAGTGTAAGAGGTCACCAGATCAAGTCCCAGTTTGGACAAGGTGTGGGGTTTACATTGTTCCCTTTGGGTTCTCTGGCTTCCTCTCAAAGCCTAAAAAAACACACTCATCAGGTTAATTAGTGATTCTAAATTTCCCATAGGTGTGTGTGAAAGGTTGTCTGTATCTATATGTGTCAGCCTGGTCTGGTGACCAGTCCAGGGTGTGCCCTACCTCTCCCTCTAAGAAAGCTGGGATAAGCCGCCCACAACATTGAACAAGATAAGTTCAGTGTGAATGAACTTAAACTGATTGATTGAGAATACAGATTAATACAGATTAATGAATGATTTATCTTAATGAGTTCATGACACTGCACGGTGGCACAATGGGTAGCACTGTAGCCTCACAGCAAACAGGTCACTGGTTCTATTCCCCGTTTGGGCAAGGTTGGCCTCTCTGTGTGTTGTTTGCATGTTCTCTGGGTACTCCAGCTTCCTCACACAGACCAAAAACATGCCCACGTTAGGTTAATTGATTATTCTACATTGCACGTGGGCGTGAGTGTGTGTGTGTGAAAGGTTGTTGTCAGCCCTGCGATTGACTGGCGACCAATCCAGGGTGTACCCTGCCTCTCGTCCAATGACAGCTGGGATAGGCTCTAGACACCCACGACCCTGAACAGGATAGACGGTTAAGAAAATGGATGGATGAGGTTCATGACAAATTTAACCCCTCGGGTCAATTTAATTTGATGTCAAAAGCTATTTTGTTAAAACTTTGGTTTTCTTTCATTGAATTGATTGAAAATTACATGGATGGTTTTATGCAATACTATTTACTTGTAAAATTAGTTATGATTTTTATTAGATCATGTATGTTTCATACACATTTATAGCATCCTCTTGCCATTAAAGAAATTTAAATTATTTAAAATCATTTCAATCATATCCTGCCATCACTTTGTCAAATGCCTGCTATTACATCAATTTATGCACCTCTGATAATAATCTTAGTTTAAAAAAATCAGAATTTTTGCTTTTTCTTCTCTAAGAAGAGCTGTACTTCTATGTAATTAAGGACTATCATACCATATGACACAAAATTAATTGCTAAATATCTGTAAATATGTTGGAAACATCTTCACAAAAATGGTGGAAAAAAATTGGAGTAAATTTTTCACCTTGTACTTTATAAACAGTCAGAACAGACGCTGCAGAGTAAATATGGAGACAACAGGAAGGTTAAATGAACATGTTGTCATTTTTAATACACAGGTTGGGTTATTTTAAATGACATAATTAAATGACTACTACAAAGGTGATGATTTCTAGATATAAAATGCTCTCTACCTACATATATTTTTTTTATCAAATAGAAATGTCTCTTTTTTATTATCAAGAACCCAAGCAAGAAACAATTTCTGATATACCAAAGTCATCTTTAGGACACACTCCTGAAGAAAAATGTGTCACTAATAAGCTACCAGAAACTAACAATTGCCCCTTGATAGTTGCCAAAACAGTTTTTCTGCCACTTGATGGTTGTGTTAACCTACCTGCAGCGTATCTAAACAGTATTGATGAGAGTCATAATATGTGATCTGTTTAATGCTCTCCTGTTAGTGACCATTAACTGCCTCTGCAAATGAAAGTGTGTCAACAACAGCTGATGCCAAAAGTATGGAAGCCCAAAGCCAGTGGCCCAATGCCAGAGCTTTCCAGACTTTTCCTCTGTTGAGCTCATCCTTCCAAAAACAGTTTTTGATTCTCCTGTAACTGTTTGCATTATATGATCAAAATGATCAAAGCTCATATCCCAGAGGTTTCAAAAGCAGGAAGCAGACATGAAAATAGGCTCAACCTTCAACAACAGAGGAGACAATGGGAGCATGGAGTGGTCGGACTTATCATAGTGTTCAGACTGTTGTCTCACTGTGCAGATCTGTGGTTCCTAAAGAAGGGGACACAACCTTTTTTTTACAACATTGTTTAAAACCATGGAAGGAGAAAATGATTGATCTGTTTTCCACAACTTTCTCTTTTCTACCACAAAAGCCCTGTGGTGTCAAAGCCAGGATAACCACAGCATCAGTGATGGTACATTCATTTAGGAAACACAGTAATATGTGCATCCAGGTGGTTTAGTTTACTACCATTTAAATCTAAACTAAGTATCTCAGGCTCTTCTTTGTTTGTTTGTTTGTTTTTTTTTTTTTTTTTTTTTTTTTTTTTTTTTTTTTTTTTTTTTTTTTTTTTTTTTTGTATTTGACAGTTTTTGAACAGGCCTATAAAGTGCTCCTGCAGCAAGGATTTGCCTTTGTCTCCTAAACCACAGTTTTTGGGATTGGAAGCGCTAAATAGTGAGAAAAACTGCACTGAAACCACAAGCACTACGCTTTGTTACCTTAAGAAAATGAGATAAAGAAACACATTATAAACATGCAGCTACATTTGTTGTTCTGAGATTAGAAATAATCAATTTGACTCAAACAAAAGCTATGGTAAAATATATTTTATTAATTTTAGGTTCACTATATTTAAAAGTTTCTGAAACCAAACTTTTCTGTGCCTGTATTCATTCATCCCTCAGAGTCAAATTCATAGAGCAGCTGGTTTAGTGTTTCAACCATCCAGCTCTCAATAAAATATTAATAAATAAAAGCCAATGTGCTGCATTATGAAACACATTTGGATAAAATATCAGTCCTGACCTGTTGCAAAGTGCATAATTGAAAACACAAGGAATAAAATGAGAAAGAATTACATTTGTTAAACATGATTAGCATTTCAGTCATCAATATCCTTATAGGGAGAGTTTGATTATTTAACCTGCAAAAAAAGAAAAGTTGAAAGAACTGAGTTTCTGTCTGTTTTAATCCAGTAAAGTCAGTTCTAGCATCTTGTTGTTATCTTAACCATAGTTTTACTCTGCCTCCTTTTTAACCTGTGTTTATGACCTCCTCCTGTAAAGTTAAGTTGTTCACCTTCAAAACACAAAGAGTGGTTTGGAAACTTTTGGTCACCTCATTTTCCACACGGTTAATAAAATCATATCTTTATCTGAATCCCTAATGCCCTGACAGTTAAAGTATCATAGATATTATAATAGATATGAACAGAGTCAATAACAATCTGAACTCAAACTGAGGATTAAAGCAAATTTTTAAAGTTAAAGTCAGGAGGGTTTCTGCTGTCCCTCTGCTTTGAAGAAATAGGTGTTTAAGTGCCCTGAAAAGGCCAAAATCACCCTGCCTCCTGCATGTGTGTATGTGTGTGTGTTTGTGTGTGTGTGTGTGTCAGATGCATAAAAGCGAAACATAATCTCTGCATAAATAATAGACCGCCCTTTCATGACCGTTATGCTTCTTTCTTATGGGATTAGACTCTGAGGAGGAATCATAGAGCTGCGAGCAGTTACTGCCAGGGTGACGCCTCACAGTGAATTTTGGTCTAAAGTAAATAAAATAAATGTGAAAGCATGTTTCAGTCCCTGTTCATGCTCTCTATGCACCTTATATATGCATGTTCACAACAGGAAATGTGGCTATAATGAAAGAAAATCAGATCCATATGTGACTGTCATTAACTTTATATTACACAGTGTGTAATATTTGTGTGTGATGTGATCCATTTGTTCCTGATCCAGAGTACCCTGACTTTGTTTGGATTAAGATCTGAGAAGGAGGCGGGAACTTCCACATGAGCTTTATAACAAAGACAGGGACAGAGATCATTGTGAAATATTCATTTTAGAGCAGAGTTAAATACATGTTTGTCACCTGGTTAAAAATCTTGGGTTTCTTACTGTGAAGCCTCTCTGTTGAGGGCTTTAACTAAACACCAGTGACAGGAGGTTCCCACTTAATAACCTCAGTGATATTCTGGCTCCAAGTGCCGATCTGTCTCAGGCTTTGGTTTTAGGACTTGAGGCTCTGGGGAGTTGGTGACTTATCAGAACAGGCAGCTTTAAGGTGGGTTTCTTCAATAACTTATTGTGATATTCACGCCAAGAGTCATAGATAGACACAACTATACCCATAAGCAGGAGTCCATAGAAGGATGTATTGTGGCTACTTGCCAGTGAGCCAAAGGTTAGCCTCAGCTTTTCTCTCTGCCACTCTTTAGCTTGAGGTCTGATTGAGCCATTACTTTCTAAATAACGACTACCAAAGACATTAATTAAAAAACTGGTTTGGGTCTCTGTTTTTGCATCATTTTTTCACTAGTTGAAGGTTTTTAACTCTATTTATAACTCTTCCAATTAGATATTGGTGAGGCAAAGCGAGATACATTATGAGTCCTGGATGTTTGATGACATTTTATATATTTATTCATAATTAATTGAATTAGTACATTGGCCAGTAGGTGTCATACAATTTGCAAAAGCCACAACACAAATGCAAACGCCACAACACAATGAAAATACAGCTATTAGACATTACCAGTAAACATTATAGAACTATAAGTCGCACGAGGGACGGCACACATTGAGACGCCTACAAAATTGTATTTATTGAAGATATAGTTTGAAAAGAAACAATGTTTTACTTACTCTCTCTAATTTTCTTTGTCCTTTAGACTGGTCCATTGGAATGACAGTTCACATGGAAACTGCAAAAGTTGAAACCTTTTAACTTCCCACAATATTTTCATTGTGTTTTGACATTTTCCTTCGTGTTGTAGCTTTTGCATTGGTGTTGTGGCGTTCGTATTTGTGTCATTGCATTCTTGTAGTGGCTTTTGCAAATGGTCTGACACCTACTGGCCCCCGTGAATAAGTGTCTCAATATGGCAACGACTATCTAACAAAGACTTTGGAAACCAAAGGGGGAGTTTGGACCAAGCAGCAACCTCTGGTTAAAGCAAAAAAATAGAAGGCCGCAGAAGGTTAAATAATGGCAGTTTATTTGTGTCTGCTTGAGGCTGGCTCCAGTAGCACCAGAAACCACACATACACACTAAGCCAAAGTAGATAATTTTCAGAGCAGAAATAAACATGTTTACAGCCTGGTACAAAAAATCAGTTCAACTCCAACGGATAATTTCTCTTGAATTTTTTCTAATGTGACAGTTTGGAAGATATGTCGAACATGAGTTTGCCCAATTAGAGGCACAGCTCAGCTCATTGAGAGGTTTTGGAAACAGACAGGTGATGTCACAGAGACGACCTCCAACCATGATACAGTCCATGGTCTGGACTTACACTCATGTACAAGCACACAATGAGGATGAGAGATGTACTGTTGCTTCAAGGTTAAGCTATGAAGATATCACTCTTTAATTTTCATGTAGTTACTATGTTTAGATCTCCAAAAGGTGTGTGTTCACCACTTTAACAACAATTCACGGTTTAAAATCAGCGTGTTCAAAGACTGTTTCTCGTTTTTTTTTCTTTTTCTGTGTTCTCTGTCTTGTCTCTGCTCTAGTTTCTGGGTTTGCTCCACTGGGCGTTGATAGCCGGCGCCCCCTACACCAGGTTGTCCGCATACGGTTGGGTGATGTTTGTGGCCGTCACACTGTGGATCCTCACCACCGTCCTCTTCTTCTTGATCTTGTTCAGCGTCCACCAAAAACTCACCTTCGTCCCCTGGCCCATGACGGTAGGGAAGGATCATTTTCTGAGTATTTGGATTAACTGTAGATTTATTGTCCAGAATAATTCTTTCCCTGTCAGACCTTCAATTCATAAAATCAAACTAATAAACAAACAAACAAAGGTGCTGAGAATAATACAAAACAGCTGAAGCAGTTTAAAGTAAACAGTGTGCTACATATGAGGCTGTGAACTCTCATCTTCACAAACATCTCGTCTTTCTTGTTGTTCCAGCCTGAGATTTTCATCAACACCAAATCTGATTTTCTTTATCTCAGTGCATCAGAGAAACACTCTCCTTTAGTGAGGCACTCACTTATACTGGGCTGAAAAGCATTATCTTTTCAACATTCCTCACATATTCTTACCCAACAATGTACTGCACTTTATGTCAAAGACACTACATCAGAGTCTGACAGATATTTTTTATATAAGGAGGTTTTTTTGGGGGGTGATGCTCAAAAGTTGAAAGAAAGTAAAGAGCTTGATCATTTTGCTAAGAACCAAGTGATACATTTAGATTAGTGAGCTACAAACAAATGATTTATGTGCAGATTTATAAAGAATAGCACCAACTCTTTTGAACATGATAACAGACAGGATCCAGTTTTCTCAAATGAATGAGAGATTATGTGGTGATGAAAAAATGTACGCTACTTGTCATAAAACTACAATGTAATTCAAAAATTGCAACTGCCTGATATTCCATCAGTGTTTCACTTCAGCACAGCAGCCATGTAGCCTACAGTAAATATGCCAGATTTAGCTACACTGTAAAATCCAATAGCTACCCTGACTTACATTCCTAGGTTAACTTTACTAGATTATCCACAATATGTACTTCTTGCTTCCATCTAGGTGGTAACAGTTAGTTGCATGGTGAAAAATGGTGAAGTAAAGTTCACTTGCAACAATAAGTAGCCAACACAGTCACACCACCACTGCGCGTTTAAAGAAGAAGAAGAAGGAGGAGGAGGAACTTAATTTCTTATCAAACCTTGTAACTGTGAGTGAGGAGGGCACACAGTGAACATGAGATCCTGCTGTACATGGACAACTCACACAGGTGTCACAGGCTATCTTCTCTTCATGGTGTTGACTGGCTGTCTATGTTCTGTGGAGCATGAATTACAGCTCAATTCAACATTTCGAACATGATGCGCAGCTTAAGTGGGTAAATAAAAATGCCTGGTCAAATTATAAGCTAATGCAAAACATTCACAGGAATTTTCATCAAGAGTTCAAGAGGAGAAAATATTATTCGTTGGTATCCTTGACATCCAGTCTATGCTGTTGACAGCTGGACTAATCCTTGGAGCATAGACAGTCAGTCCATACCAGGGCAAAGACAGCCTGTGTGCTATGTAAATATCCATGTACAGCAGGGTCTCATGTCCACTGCCTGCCCTCCTCACTCATAGTCAACCTGAGTAATGATTTAGCATTGACTACATTCATAGTTGCTTAAACTCACTTGTAAGTGTACTCTACTTAGGAAGCACTATTTGGTACAACTTAAAACACCTTGCTCTCTTTACTTATTTTTTTAAGTGCAACTGGTTTGCATCCTTTTTTTTAAAGTGATGATAACTAATTGGACTTTACAGTGTACTGGGTTAATTTCTACCTGTAGTCGTTTTCAGAAAAACCGAAAGAGAGAAATAAAGACAGATAAAAAAACACAGTGAGAGCATGAAATTAAGACACAACACACAACAACATCACCCATATGAAAAGTGCCAATAAAAGGATTTAAATAGTAATTTAGACAGAGAGAGTGCTTTAGCCTGAGTTGTACCACAGAAAAGGTTGACCTTGACATTCACCTGGAATCTTGAGCATTTCCTTTAAAAACAAAAACAGAACTTACTAAAAATCTGTAAATTAACAACAAAGTTTGGAAAAAAGACCCTTTTTTCTCAAAACAAACAAAAAAAGGACCTTAAAACAATCACCAAATCTTCTTTGATTCCAGCAGAAACATTAATGGCTTTTTACTTGTTCTATTGCATGCTGTAGACATGCTGTAGATGATAAAGCTCAGAGAACAGGACAGTGAAGCAGGTCATAAATGAGAAAACCAGGGCAGCTGTTCATAAAGAATGATAACATAAAGAGGAGATAAGATCCAGACAAGGAGCTCAGGAGAAAGGAGATGACCAGCTGTGCATCAAGAACTTTCAGGAGAGGAGACTCTCAGGGGATATGACTAATGAAACCCTTTTACAAATAAAACCTTTTTTCTTTTTCTGTTTCTTTTTGCATATAGGTGATGGGTTACAACGGCATTGCAACACTCCTGTACCTGACCGCTTTTCTGGCCAATGCTGCTTCTGTACAACCCTTTCATGCAAGCTACTTCTTCGGACATTTTGCAGCAGCTAGTGTAAGATGCACAACACCACTCACTCAAACACAGACCCTCTTAAATACACTCATATTTCCCATTAGGTGACTCAGACCTTGGGCAACGCTTAAGTGTGAGGGGTATGAAGAGGAGGGATCATAGATTTGGGGGTGTGCTGCTTCCTACTCTCATTTCAAATAGAGGTGTAGGCAGATTAGCTTTTTGATTATCTTAGTGATAAGTCTCAGTGCATTTGGTATGACAGTCTATGTTCTCATGTTATCTCAGCCTATAGAGGTATGCCACAGGGCTCTGTGATAGGCCCACTTTTATCAACTACATACATTTGTGCTCAAAAGCCCCCAGCCAAATTTATGATTTCTTGGCAAAAACTTTTCCAGCACTCATTGTTAGAGGTTGGGTACAGAAATTTAATTTAAAAAAACTGTTTACTCTTTTTAAATCATTATGACAACAAAAACTTCCAAAATGACCCTTATCGAAATTTTACATCCCCTGGTGATTTTGGCCTGATAACATGAACACAAGTTGGCACAAATGGGTTTGAATATCTACAAAAGATAACCATCCTCACCTGTGATCTATTAGCTTGTAATCAGTGTGTGTGTGTATAAAAGTCAGTGAGTTTCTGAGCTCCTGACAGACACTTGCATCTTTTATCCAGTGCTGCACTGACATCTCTCGATTCTGAGCCACGGGGTAAGCAAAAAAGATGTTCAAGGATCTACAGGGAAAAGTTAATCCAACTGTACAAAACATAAGGGGTCGGGCGCGGATGGCCGAGTGGATATGGCTGCACACCATGAGGCTATGTCCTCGAGCGGGCGGCCCGGGTTCTAATCCGACCTGTGGCCAATTTCCCGCATGTCACTCCCCACTCTCTCTCCCCTTTCCGACACTATCCACTGTCCTCCTCTATATAATAAAGGCACAAAAAGCCGAAAAAATAACTTTAAAAAAAAAAAAAAAAAACATAAGGGGTCACAAAAAGATATCCAAGGAATTGAGGATGCCAATAAGCGGTGTTCAAACTGTAATTAAGAAGTGGAAAATGAGGGATTCAGTTGAAACCAAACTACAGTCAGGTAGACCAACAAAAGTTTCAGCCACAACTGCCAGGAAAATTGTTAGGAATGCAAAGAAAAACCCATGAATAACTTCAGCTGAAAGACATGGGTCTCGGAAAAAAAAAATTCTAGATGCACAATAAGGAGGCACTTGAGAAAAACTGGGCTGTATGGTTGAGTTTCAAGAAGAAATCCATTGCCACACAAATGCTAGAAAGTATCTCACTTAAAATACACCAAACAGCACAGAGACAAGCCTCAAAACTTCTGGAACAAAGTCATTTGGAGTGATGGAGTGATATAATAACCATAAACGTTGTAAAGACAGCCCAAGAATTTACAGGACCTGGAGGCTCTTTGTCAAGAAAAATGGGCAGTTTTACCATCTGAGAAAATAAAGACCGTCATGTACAACGACCACAAAAGACTCCAAGCTGTTATTGATGTTAAAGGGAGAAATATAAGGTATTAAAAACTGGGGGGGTGCAAACTTTTGTCATTATGATTTGAAAAGAGTAAACACAGTTGTTTGTTGATGAATGTCTTCACCCAACCACAAACTGTGAGTGAAAGAAAGGTTTTTATGTTATCATTCATATTCCGTGAGAAATGGCAGAGAAATCTTATTTAAACTTGTGAGCACAACTGTATCTGAATAACCTTGAGCAAAATTTACCCAGTGTTACTTTCCATTTTACGCCAATGACACTGGTGTGAGTCTGATCTCAAATCTCACAGAATGCATAAGTCGTCAGTACGTCTTCAGGAGTGTGTAACAGTATATAATAGTTTATACCTCAGGCAGCAGCAGAATAACCGCACATAAATAGCAGGTTGGCAGAGCAGAGATAACAGCAGAGACTATTTATGGCTCACATGTTTAGGAAGCACATCACATGATTGGTGCTTAAATGTCCATTTACCTTTGTACCGCAGCTGTTTACAGGAGCCAATGTTCAATCACACACAGAAAAAAAGGGGGAGTGTGAGGTGGATGTAGGACAACTGATTGTAAAGTGTGTTTGTGTGCGTCAGACTAAAATTAACACACTTCATGAAAGATAAAAAAAAGGTTAAAGTGCAGCCTGGTTAACAGCTTCAGCAGCATTTTGCACGCGTGCACACACACACACACAGACATTATCACTGATGTGAATTTATAAAACAATCAGGTCTGAAAAGTTAATTAACACACACCAGGAATCTTTACAAGTCTCTACGGTAGCCCGAAAAGGTCACAGTAAAATAAACATTTACTCTGTTTTCCTTAGACTAGGAGTTAATTTCATTCATTTCCTTCTTATTTTTCTTGTTATCTTGAGAGAACAAATCTGAGTTTCTTAAGATGATTAAATGTACCTCCTCGCGACCTTTTAGGACTTCCATAAAGATGAAACTTCATCTGTGATTTATGGATCCTGCTATAGATCCAGTACTTGAACTCTGTTCTGTGACTCAGTTAAAGGTGTGTAACAGTCTCTTCTCCGTTTCTTTGTCTGATCAGTTCTTTGCAGCTGTGGTGACGGTGGCTTATGGAGTCAGTGCTTACTTCTCTTATTTGGACTGGAGAGGTGATGGAAGTAACGCTGCTACAAGCACAGTGCCAACTTAAGACTCAGAGCTGCAACTGTGACCAAGAAAAGTCACAAAAACTCATCTGTCTGACACTTGTATGGACGTCAGCCACTCGACTATGAAAGCTGAACCTCCTAATATTAATTCACATGAAGGTATAACCCAAAAATGTCAATTATGTCAAATTGTAAGGACTAAATGTTGATTTTCTCTGGATTACCTGCATTAATAAGGATCTGATTCTGTTTTTACTTGATATTTAGTTGAAGGTGCTTGAATGGGTTTTAAGATATGGTGTAAATACAGCAAGATTTGGTATCGCACTGATATTGAGAAAATCTAGGGCCAACATCGCTGACATCAGTCCCGATGTTGCTACTTTTGACATAGAAAAGCAGTTTGTTTTAGTTAGTCAAGGATAACACAAAACCACTAAAACTATTGTTTCTCTTCCTAAATGAAAGTAAAACACAAATTTTCCAACCAGTGAATAATTCATTTTTTCTGCTTTGTTGTTCAAAAAAAAGGACATTTAAATATTAATGGATATGAACAATTATTATATCCCAGAATAAAATATATTACTTTGATTGAACAGCTTGTTTACACTAATAAATTATTAAACTTTAATATACAGAAACATAATTATATTAAAGAAATCAGCAGTAAACTGAGCATTTTAAGTATCGATCTCATCACGCAAATATTAATCAGTGCTGATACCAACATTAATATTGCTATATATAGATATAAATTGATATTTTAGATCCCCCACCACTAGTTTTAAGTCCTTATTTCTAAAAATACTCCAGCACATAATCAAAACTGTCCCATGTGTTTACACTTTATTTTCTGTATAGAATTGTTTGTCCTTCTGTTGTTTTTACACATAAAAATTGAGTTTACAACCTGATTAGCTGATTCCTTTTTGCATCTGTTTCCTTAATAAAGCTGAGCTTTCTAACTGCAGCTTTCAGACATGAGGTGTTTATTCTGTTGGCATAATGTTACCTGCTGAGGACAGACATTTAAAGGGATAGTACAAATCAAATACAACTATTTTGGGTTTTATAATAACATTTTATCCCTATGTTGAAGTTCATACATGAATAAATATAAGTTGATGAAATTTGTTTTGTTTTAAATGGCTTCAAAGTTATGATCTGTGTCATTATTCAGTAATGAAACCATGAAGTGTTTGTTAGAACGTACTCCAACCTTGGCGACCTGACCAAAAGTTAATAACGTCATATTTACAAAAGGTTTAATATTTCTTGTTTACATGGTTCTGGTAACACCAATAAGCCTGTACTGTTCTGACCTGACTGTGTGATACACTGTGACTCATATTATTCCCCCTGTCATGGCCGTGTGATGAATAAATGTACATGTAGCTCTGCAGTGTTGTGCAGAAACACATTTTAATTTCCTGCAGGTATTTCACACAGAAACTCAATAAGTTCACATGGACTGAGCCAAAGTCCTGATAACAAATAAATACAATGAAAAAAAGTATAATATGAAAATCCAGGTTTCTGCATTGCTCCTTTAATAATTCCTGCACTATTCCAGTGAGGACTCACAAACCAGCAGAAACGTGTGCAGCTGTTTTTTTTAACACTCAGTGCTCGACCCCTCTTGTATGTGCCTTTATAAGATACTCTGTGTTTTTGTACAAAAAAAAAATGAGTGCAGGTGAAAATCTGTGGAGAATGCTGGAGCTTAACCTTGAACACGTTACAATAAAATGAGCTGTGATTTCACTTTAAGGCTTTGTTTATTTGAAAATTGTCTTTTACTAACATTTTTTTCTTCAATGACATGTACACGAATTTACATCTACAGCTGTCGTACAAAACAATTGTAGATAGTTTTTGAAACTATGACACAAATCTCCTGTCAGTGGGAGACAACTGCACATGCTACTACACACAAACACACAAACAATAACACATTAAAAATGACTTTCACAGGCACAAAAATCATTCACAGAGCAGGTGATTTAAAAATATTAGAAAACATATATTACTTTACTTCTATTCCCTCTCTACACCAGGCTAATACATTCATATAAATCCAATGTTTTCCCAGCTAACGTGGGGTGAGTGGACCTCAGAGGAAAGAGGAGGATGGTGTGAAAATTCAAACATGGAGAGAGTCAGAATTTAAGGTTCATGTGAATTGTAGGAGTAAGACAGAATGTAAAATAAGGATTCTGCTTTTATTTTACTGTTTGTGGTTTAACACATTAAAAAAAAATTAGGTAGCTTTTTCCCGACAAGGGAATCGAGACGCAGAAATCTTCAGTTTTTCATCCTTTATCACCAAACAGGCTCTTTGACACTCAATCTGTCTCTATTCTCACATTAACTAAGAGAAAAGCAAATATGAGTTTTCTCTGTTGAGTGTATCCAGTAGCTCACAGGCAGAGGACAAACTTCATCAAGGATCATAAATAACCCTGTGGACACAATCATATCTAACTTTGTAGATGAGGTCACTTCAGTTGTGTCACTGTAGCTCAGTGCTGCTGCTGCTGCTGTGGTTTGAGGCAGCAGGGATCAAACATGTGACCAACAGTCCTTTACTGAGGTCCACACCTCGGCCCTCCTTCTCCTGGAAACAGATTCACACACATGAGATTAAAACACATCAATAAAATCAGGATCCCAAAGGACTGATTTGGATGAATAAACCACAAAGATGATCATCAGTCTGCAGTTTCACTCACTGCTCTGTAATCCAGAAACATCTCCTTGAAGGCCATGAAGTCAGTAAACGTCAGCAGCATGTCGAAGATTTCAACCGGCACCTCGTCTTTGTGTTGCCTGTAGATGTCAGAGAAATGTTGCCTCAGTCTCCTCACACTTCTGATCCTTTTGTGCCATCTAGTGGCCTGCTGTAAAGTAACGCAAGGAGTTCACCAAATTAACCTTTCAGAGCAGATGGACCTGCCTGATTTATTTCCAGAAATCCTGCAGATCCATCTCATTACGATCCAATGACAAACAACTTCACCTGGTCCAATATTGACTGGCTCAATCAGGGAAACAGCAGAAGTGCCTAAATGTTTGAAAAATATGGCGGCGTGTGAAGCAGTCTCCATGGACGCAGCTATATCTATAGTTTTATCAGAAATAGACTCAATTTCTTCTTTAAAGGAACAACTAAGGAAGCGCAGATGCATTAAAGGTTAAAGACGTGCTAAATCAGGGTTCCTGCAGGTTTTGGAAAGTCAAATTTAAGATTTCTTAAGACCTTTTTGATGTCACTTTGAATGAAATTTAAGACCAAAAACACATAAATATAGTTGATGGTTTTGGGGTCCTGCTTTATTACAACCAAATCAAAGCGTGTGCAACTTAATGAGACTCATTCAACACTTTTGTCTGTTTATCGAACATCAAGTTGCTCATTGGTTAATATCTGTATGTAAAAGTGCAAACAGTGACCCATAGTCATAGACTGCCCTGCTAGGATGCAGATAAATTATATCAGCAGCTTTTAAGACAGTTTTCACTCTAAATCTCCTTCTCCAAAAGTAAAAAAATAAAATCAATATACATTAACAAATACTGCCCTGACAATTTTAAGACTTTTGAGTAATTTATTTAAGACCAGAATATAACATTTTAGTGAATTTAAGACTTTTTTTATGGCCTTGGTTATAAATAAAATTGAGAGACCACTGCATTTTTTTCAGTTTCTAAGATTTTGCTATTCAAAGGTATTTGTTTGAGTAAAATAAATATCTTTGTTTTATTATATAAACTACTGACAACATTACTCCCAAATCTAAAATATTGTCATTTAGAGCATTTATTTGCAGAAAATTAAAAATGGTCATAATACCAAAAAAAGCCCACTGTTTTCAGACTTCAAATAATTAAAAAAACAAGTTCATATTTAATTTTAAACAACACATTACTAATGTTTTAACTTTGGAAGTATTCAGAAATCAATATTTGGTAGAATAACCCTGATTTACAATAACATCTCTCATGTGTCTTGGCTTCTCCTCCAGTCTTTCACAGAGGAGAGTGATGACCACAGCAATGGTTTTTATACATTTCCTTGTTAAATAAGATTTGTTTCAGGTGATCACCTCATCAGTACCTTCTTGGGTAGAAACAGGTGCTTATGTTGGAATTCAACAGACACAGCAATGGAATGACTGTCTTAAGTAGAGATGCTGATTTCTGAAAATTTGCAGTGGTCTCTTAATTTTTTCCAGAGCTGTACATCAATTTAAGACTTTTTAAGGATGTGTAGGAACCCTGTCAATAAAGTTCGCCCTCGTGCAGGCAGCCCGGGTTCGAATCCAGCCTGTGGCCACTTTCCCACTACCCACTGTCCTACAACAACTGAGAACATGACTTGAAGCCTGTCCTACCAGACTCCTTTGATGCCTCTCAGAAGCAGCACAAATCTGCCACATCAAACCGTGGCTTGATGTGGATTGGTCTGTGATGAGTGTGTAGAGCAGACAGTCGTCCAATCACCAGCTGCTGATTATTTTTTAAAGGTCCCGCCTCTGAAAACATTTTTGAATGGCTCTTTCCTGAATGAACTAGTGAAAAATCTCCATGGCAGATATATGGAACTGTCTGTCTTGCGTGTTAGGTCAGCACCAAATAAGAAGCTGAGTGTTTGTCTGTCTCCTTTCAAAGAGATAATTAATTTCTTCATTTCAAACTGCGGTGATGCTACTCCAAAATAAATGATAAATGAAAACTAAATGAAGCTGTGGAGTCCCGTCTTACATGAGCAGCTCTATGAAGGAGTTCATGTTGAAGCCAGGGATCTTCTCCATCAGCTGCTGCTCCAGATGTTTCTCCAGCAAGTTAATCTGCACAACAACCACAGGTGTGAGACTGAATTAGTTTCTATACTTCATTTTCATTTAGCCCTCTTCCATGTTACAGTAATGCAGGTTATTTGTGAGATATATCCTGAACCTCACGTAGTCATTGAAGATGGATGTGTAGCTGAGCTTGTTCTCCTCTGAGTCTTCAAACTCCATGTAGTGTTTGTCCATAAAACTTCGCTGTAGCTGCTGGAAGTCTTCCTCTGAAAGAAAAGTCATCATCACTATGAGCTGCTTCTCTGGTATTACAGTCGTGGACAAAAGTATTGGCACCCCTGAAATTTTTCCAGAAAATACACCATTTCTCCCAGAAATTGGTGAAATTACAAATGTTTTTGGTATAAATGTGTTGATTTCCTCGATGTGCATTGGAAAAAGAAGAAAAAAGCCAAAATGGACACAATTTTAAACAAAACACAAAAACTAGGCCAGACAAAATTGTTGGCACCCTTTGAGAATTGTTGGTAAATCATTTAATTTCAAGCAGGTGATTCTTGTTTAAACTCAGCTGTGGTGTGTAACAGGTGCTGGTAATATAGAAATCACACCTGACGCCAGTGAGAATGTATAAAAGTTGACTCAACCTTTGTGTTGTGTGTTATGTGTATCACACCAAGAATGGAGAAGAGAAAGAAGAGCGTCTGGGGACTTAAGGCGCAAAATTGTTGAAAAATATGGACTTCGGAGCTCTTGCGCTTTGTCACAAACCATTTCTTGCTGCTATTTGAGGTATTTTTTGGGTCATTGTCCTGCTGGAACACCCATGACCTCTGACACAGACCCAGCTTTCTGACACTAGGACCTACATTACAGCCCAAAAGATTTTGTAATCTCCAGATTTCTGTGTTGCATTCTTTTGTCAATTTTTCTCTTCCAGGTAGATTCGCCACAGTTCTATGTGTAATAAACTCCTTGATTACACTACAAAAAAGCAAAAAAGGAGCATAAAGATCTCTGGAGATAGTCTTGTATCCTTGAGATTAAACATATTTTTCAACAATTTTCAGTCTCAAGTCCTCAGACACTCCTGGGCTCTTCTTTCTCGTCTCCATTCTTGGTGTGACACACTTCATTTTCTTTTGTTTTTCCAATGCACATCAAGGAAATCAACACATAAATACCAAAAACATTTGTAATTTCACCTTTCTGGGAGAAATGGTTTATTTTCTAGAAAAATTCCAGGGGTGCCAATACTTTCATGCATGACTGTATAGCAACAAAGAGGACAGGAATGAATGAAGTGTAAGGAATATTTTGATCCTGTGTTTTTTACTCATTAATGCAGTCAGTGTGTTTCACAGTATGAGAAAATAATTTTTGTTTGGCCCCATCAGGTTGCTGAATTGAGCTTTCTTTTATGGACAACTAAACTTAATATCTGTACATTATTTGAAAGGTTTCAAGAAGTCTCACCCATGACGATGTCCTCTATGCAGCCAATCACAGCATCAAAAGCTGAGTCTTCAGCTGATGAACTGAAAGATAGAAAACGAGAAAAAAAGGTAGAAGACTTACATTTTATTGTCAATAATGATTCTAAACAGCAGCAGTGGGAAACTCGTTGTGTTATCATGTCGTGTTAGTTTTTTCTGTTGTTCTGTGAACTAGGGAGCTTGAACTTGAAACAATAAATTTGAATAAGACCAGAAAAATGACAAACTTAACAGACAAAAGGTTTCTCTTCAGCTTCAAAACAAGTGCGACTGTCTATGCTGTAACTTATCATGAAATCCCAATGATGGATATTAAAGACATGACAGGAGTTCAGAGGAATTCCCTGTGGATCCGTGATATAAAAAATGACTAATTTGAATTAACAAGCACATTCCCTGGGATCAATTAAGTAAATAAAAACAGTCTTAGATCGTTTTGTTATACAAGCTGCTCCAAACTTCACCCACAGAGGACACCCAGACTTGAAACTTGTCATGTCGACCTGATTTCGTTTTTTCTTTTCCTGAGGACTTAAAGGAAGTTCTCACCTAGAGACGGCAAAGTTGTCTTCATCCACATCAACCATTTCAGTGACGTTGTCTCCGCTTCTCCACGCCTCTGAAAAATCAGAACAGGCTACATGAACTCATCTCTCTGTCATCTCTACGTCAGAAACACCTTCACATCCCCCTTCACTGCTCACAGTAAACCAACATGTGATGCTACAAATATCAGCACATTTGTGACAGATTTAAAAGCAAGTTAATGTTTGAGAATTTTGTTACCCAGCTGATATAAGAGGTGGCTTCATTTCAATGAGAATTTCTGTCTTTAATCATTTAAATCCAACACTGAAATTTTTCCAAGTAGGGCATGTAGTTGCAAATTAGATTAAATCCCAACATGTCCTGCTGCCACATTCTAATCACAGTCAGGGCAACATTTCTTCAACCTCAAATGTATCAAAATACCAGGAACAATTATTTTTGTAGTCCATATTTTACGCTACCAGACCAGTGATAGTCAACCCTGCTCAACCAAAGAGACAAACTGTTTAAACCAAAGCCTTTCCATTTGAAATATTCCTTCAGAGACACTGCGTTTGGAGTTTTCATGATCTGTAATCCTTACTCATCAATGTTTCACGAGATAAAAAGCTTCAAACAGTTCACTACATGTGTCATGAGTCTGTATAACATGAGTCTAACTTTGGGAGTTTGATCACACACACATTTTGTGGACAAATATGTTGTTATGTTGGAAAGGTAACACTTTAGATTAGGGAGTACATATTCATTAATTTGTAGTCAATAAGTAATAATTAGGAGTTAATAAATGGAAAAGTCTGAATTCATGGTGCAATAGAGGTAGAATAAGGGGTTAATTTCTGCTTAATAAATACTAATTAGCTACTTATATGCATGTTAATGGTGAATATGTGTTCCCTAATCTAAAGTGTTACCGTTGGAAATTATGTGAGCTACTAAAGCAAGGCAATTCTCTTTACACTGTAACAACATAAAGAAAATGCCTTAAGCTTAAATATGTAGAATAGCATAAGGTGAAATCAACACTGACAGTTTGGACAAAAGAGAAACAAAAGAAGCAACAGGTTTCTTTCCTGCATGTGATTTAAAGACTTTAAGAGTCTGTTATTTTTCTTTCTTTCTTTTTTTGTTGTTCTTTCTTTTCTCACTGTTATTCATCTCTAAATTCTTCTCGTCACAGCCTTTGAGTTTAGGCAACACTTAGTGGTTTCTTTCTCACATGTTAGCTGGTATAAAGATGTAAACTTTAGGGGTTGATATTTACATTGAGGTTTTTTTTTTTCCAGAAGTAATTCCTGTAATATGCAAAGCAGAAGACCAGTGAGGAACGATATGATTTTAACACTTTTTTTCACGGTTTTGCACTTTGTGGACGGTTCCTGCTCACGTGCGTCATAAATATATTTGACTCCTTTTAAACCACGGTCTGTCAAAATGAGGTTGTAGCTTGTTGTCCACATGAGCACAGCTTTTGAAGTTTCCCTGTTGTATTTCATAACACTGTGCTGATAAGTTGTTGATGCTGGGAGTTTGAATATCCCAGTTTATCAGTTAGCTCACGTTAGCTCCACACACACATGTAGACAGACTCATATTCGTGCATTAACAGAGACTCAGCTCAGTCTTTCTGCTGTTTCCCGCTCTTTAAGTCTTCATCTCCTCCATTAATGAATTTGGGTTAAAATGATAATATTACTCACGCATTTCCCGGATGACCATGCCTCTACACAAGTCAACAGTCGGAAAGGTGGTGAACGTAATGTGGTTACCTAGGAAACGGCGAACTTGTGCGTCCCTGGGTTCAGTCCGAGAACAAGTTCTGTGAACGTTAGTTCCGCTTTCTTTTTTATTGCTTTTTAACGGCTGATATTTGCTCCTTTTTTGCCCTGACTTTTTTTTTTTTTTCAATCATAAAGGGAGGCCCCCTCCTCTTACAGCTTTAACCCTGTGGTGCATAGTGGTCACTACAGTGGACACCGCTTTAAAAGTTATTTAGTCCTAAATTCAATGGTTCATGTGGTGAAAATTCATATTTGCCTGTGTCAGGATATTTTTTAGGATATTCAGTTTTTTTCCAAACATCTATGTATTTTTAAAAATGTTATAGACAAACATTTCAGGGTGAAAAAGCTTATGAACTATGAATTAATCCCTGTTCAAATGGATGAAAGAGAGTTAAAATGTTTCGCAAAGCATTAAAAAAAGATTACTCATGAAATTACCAGGAAAAAAGAAAAGAAAAGAAGACAAACCAAAAAATAAGTCATATTTACTTTAAGTTCACAGTTTTATGTTGAATGCGCAGTTACAAATATGTTGGGGGGGGGGGGCTTTTTTTCATAAAGACAAATAAAAACACTCAAGGGAAAAATCCTGACACTGACTTTCATGATGGTAAGATTGCAAGATGGAGAACTTAAACAGTCAGAAGTAAAGAAATTAACAGAAAATTGTTATAAGCAATTTATAAATACATTTTGAACAGAGTACAAAAACACATTTAATGTACAGTAGGAACTCACTGGGAAAAAAAACATATATATAGAACTTTGGGACAAATTTAATGTATCTACATTTGTTAGTGTAAAATTTTCTAAAGATGAGAATGATATTTACCAGAGAGTTATTTTTCCTACTGTAACAAGTCCATACGTGATGCTTTTTTGAGAAAATTCATTCAAACCTCAAGCTACAGCCAATCATGCACATCTTGCCTGATGTTGATGCTTCTACTGTGTTGGTAAGTGATTATTTTTTTATAAAATTCCTTCTTTTGATGTTGTGGTTTACCTTAACTATTTCCAGATCATCTTATAGTAAACATGAATTTTGGCAACTTTATCGTTCATTGTTTTGTTTTGTTTTTTACCCTGGGGGGATACAGGGAAAAAGTTACAAGAGAAAGTATATATCTAAAAAAAAAAAGACAACAACAACAACAACAACAAAAATAGCGCTGTCACTTTCCTCTCACAGTGAGGCTAGTTGTACAGATAAGTCATCAAAATTTGAAGAATAAAAAAAAAGATAATATTGAAGATGACAAAACAGTAAAAAAGAAAAATCAAATTCAGGCTTTACTGACAGAGATACACAGTGATTCCATCTGTCTTGTAAGATGGCAGCTCATGAGACCAAAATGGTCTTAAAATGGTCAAGATAAAGAAGCAGACAGTGGAAAACAAAGACTGGCAGAAGTCAAAGATGACTCTCTCCTGAGCAGGAAGACCATCAACTCATACCACTGTCACTCAGCAACTGTACGATGGAATCGTGTGACCTCTAAAAAGAATGGCTAATGGCAGCTGGGGTGAAGTGCACTGTGAGGATGGTTGATAAGGCAGGGCTCCAGTCATGTCAAGCTAGAAAACAGCCTTTCATCAATGAGAAGAAAAGAAGAGACAGTCTGAAGGTTGCAAAAGAGCAAAGGGGACTTGAAAAATGTAATATTGTCCAATGAGTCTTATTTCCAGCTTTCCCCAACACCTGGTCGTCTAATGATGGGACTGAGACCTGGAAAGGTCTGCATGCCACAGTGACTCTTAACCACTGTGGAATTTAGTTAATGATCAGCGACTGTCTGAGATCATCCAGGCAGGAATGAGGCAGATTCATCTGTGAAGGACACATGGATAAAGCAGCCCACAGGGTCATTCAGGAAGAAAACTAACTTCCCCCTGCTCTCACAATCTTCCCTTACCCTGGGGATTGTCTTTTTTCCATCAGGATTAGTTAACCAAGGTGTAGATGAAGGACTAGTAGATATAGACCTAGCCCAATCTTCAGACCTGTACCCCAATGAAGGCCTCTGTAACAGTGGTGTGCACAAAGGGGGGCAGGGGGGCAGTCATCCCACCTTGTAGCTCAATTATTGAAAGTGACATTAAGTACCCTTTTTAGAAATGAAGTGGTCATCAAGTTCTCTTTGAGCCATATAGTATCTTCTTGGGAGCTAAGGTGCCCCTCTGGTTTGCTAACTATGCTGTCTGATTAAAACATGATAAACTGCTCTCCTCTTGGAAGCCGAAACACATGCTATTGTGCACTCCTGGGAGCAAAAACTTGAACTGTATGTGCTCTTTTTTTAAAATTCTTTCTTCAGGAGTCTCATGATGTCACCAAGCAAAAATGTAAAAGACTGGTAGAGTCTTTTACACACAAAGCTATGATTGATGATATGAAAAAATCTTGATTTCTGAATTCTTCCTTTGTTCAAACATTGGTGTTGTGTTGTTCGAAGGAAGAATATGAACTTGTATTCTGCGAACACTAAATTTAAAAAATGGACAGTTTAAATTTTCTGCAAATAAATGTTCTGGATGATTTTTTTTTTTTTAATTTGGGGAAATATCAGTGTTATGGTGTAGAACAAATCATGTTCAATTTTCTCAAAATCAGGGAAACTGATCATTTTGCAGCAGCCTACAAGTTATATCCAGAGCTATATTTTATGTTCAAGTGTAAACAGTGTTTCTGAGTGTCTGACAGAAAGACTTTGAGGTTGAAATAAAGACCACCAACTCATCCAAAAATAATCACATGTACATACATTTATTACAAATATCACAATCCAGGAAACAACAATTCTCCAATCAATCAATCAATCAATCAATCAATCGATCACATCTTTGGGAACTCTGGGGCACAAGTCCTTTGTCGATGTTTATAAATACAACTTATTCTTTACAATCCTGA